>JANHFF010001176.1:0-124227 GCA_024542945.1 allo-octoploid hybrid of Carassius auratus x Cyprinus carpio
GATCACTAAATCTTTCTCCCATGTTGACTTCAATCATAAAAGAGATGAAGATCTAGATGAGTGCAACATGAGATAGATAGAAGAGATAAGGACTAGAGAAATTAGTTCTTAGAAAAATTACTGAATTGAAAATACCTGAATAAGCATGTTGTCACAACTGGTCAAGGAGGCAAACAGGCAGATTCAAGCAAGCAAGTTTATTAAGGCAACTGAGGAGAAGCTTCCAACATAGGAGAATCAAAACTGAGGTGATCAACGGAAGCAGAGAAAACATCTTATCTGTGCTGAAACTTCTTGTCCTTCAATAGATAGCTATGGATTCCAGGATCGTCAGGCCGACAGGTAGGCAAGGGACCCGCTGAGAAGCTTGAAACCTTGAGAACAGCCGACAAGTGATTGTGTTGAGTGTGTTTTTGAATGGTGTGGTAAGTGGATGCAGGTGTCAGTGAATAATAATCAGGTGATTGTGAATGGGTGTAGGAGGCTGGTTTGGCTGGTGAGGCAGGTGATTCCATGACATTACCCCCTCCCCCACAGGTGTCTCCCGATGCCCGATACCGACGGCAAGGATGTGTTTAGAATGGGGTGGGCAAGGGTGGGCCTGGTGGAAGTCATTGAGGAGGGATGGGTCCAGTATGTCGTCTCTGTCTGCCCAAAATCTCTCCACAGGTCCGTACCCCTCCTAGTCTATGAGGTATTGAAGCTGGCCGCCTCGTCACCGGGAGTCGAGGACCTCTTTGACTCTGTAGATGGTTTCATTGGAGACACCTCGGGTGGAGGAGGGGGTACCTCGTGCTCTGTGGAGGGAGGAAGAAGATGATTAGAGAAGGGTTTTAGCAGGGCAACATGGAATTGTGGGTGAGATCCAGTAATGGACGCAATCCCCAGGTTGATAGACGGGATTGTTGGAATGACGAGCATCTGCATTGACCTTGTGTCTCCGGACTGCCCACTGGAGATGGATATGAGCTGAGTCCCATACCCTCTTGCTCTCACGGAATAAGTAGTCTACTGCTGGGACCTCCAAATCCTCCTCGGTCCAGGGAAACAGTGGCAGCTTATATCCATGGACACATTGAAACGGAGTGAGTCCGGTGGTTTCCTGGCACAGGGAATTCTGGGCGTACTCTGCCCAGGGTAGATACTGGCTCCAGCTGTCCAGATGTTCAGTAGGCCCGGAGATACCGTCTGATTTTCTGGATTTTACATTTGGTCTGGCCGTTGGTCTGCGGGTGGTATCCAGTGTATAAAATGACTGATACTCCCAGGAGGCGGAAAAACCCTCGCCAGACCCTGGAGATGAACTGGGGGCCCCTGTCAGAAACTATGACTTCCGGGAGACAGAAGTTCCTGAATATGTGTTGGAAGAGGGCTTCGGCTGTTTCCAGGGCGGTAGGTAATCCTTGTAGTGGGATTAATTTGCTGGATTTGGAGAACCTGTCGATGACTATAAGGATGGTTGTGAATACGTTCGAGGGAGGGAGATCGGTGGCAAAGTCCACCCCCAGGTGGGACCAGGGCCGTCGAGGGATGGGTAATGGGACTAGGTTACCCTCAGGCAGAAAAACGTGGTGTGGTGGAGATGGCACAGACCGAACATCCCTTGATGTAGTGGGCGACATATTGGGCCACCAGTAGCGGTTCTGGAGGAGCGAGAGGGTTCGGTGGCTGCCTGGGTGCCCGGATCCAGGAGAGGTGTGGACGGAGTCCAGAAGGGCCAGACGCAGGGTGGATGGGATGTAACTTTTTCCTTCTGGACCTCCCAGCAGAGCAGGTTCCATGAGACTGGCAGCATGGATTTGGTCGTCAAAGTGTAAGCGGGTAAAGAACAGAGCCCACACGGGCCTGCCTAGGGTTAAGACGCTTGGTTTTTGTGGTCTGTGATCATCTCAAATGGATGTTGGGCACCCTTTCACCAATGCCGCCACTCTTCCAGGGCGAGCTTGATGGCCAGCAACTCCCAATTCCCCACATCGTAGTTCTGCTCCGACAGGGATAGTTTCTGTGAGAAGTACGTGCATGGATGGAGTACTGGGGATTCACCCTTCCATTGGGACAGAACAGCGCCCGCTCCCATGGTCGCCGCATCCATTTCGAGCATGAAGCGGAGATTGGAGTCTGGGTGTGAAAGAGGCAGGGCCGTACAGAAGGTGAATTTGAGCTGGAGGAAGGCCCGGTGTGCCTCTGGGGTCCTGGTGAGGGTTTTGGCTTTCCGTCTTAGGAGAGAGGTGAGTGGTGCCACCTTCTGGCTGTAGTGGACGATAAAGCGGCGATAGAAATTTGCGGACCTCAGGAACCTCTGCATCTCCTTGACAGTAGTAGGTTTTGGCCAGTTCCGAACCGCATCCACCTTCTTCTGGTCCATTTGTATTCCTGCAAGGGGTGATGATGTAGCCCAGAAAGTGGATGGTGGATTTGTGGAATTCACATTTCTCAGCTTTTAAATACAGGTGGTGTTGGCAGAGGCGTTGGAGTACCCGGGTGACATGGCCGCAGTGTTTTGGTGAGTATATGAGTATATCATCTATGTAGATGAGGACGAACTGGTTGAGCATGTCTCTGAAGATCTCAGGCATAAAGTTTTGGAAGATGGAAGGTGAGTTGGAGAGCCCATACGGCATCACTCGGTACCCATAGTGCCCAGTGGGTGTCACAAAAGCGGTTTTACATTCGTCACTCCTGCGGAAGCAAATGAGGTTATAAGCGCTCCTTAGATCAAGCTTGCTGAAGATGCGGGCACTGCGTAGCTCCACCAAGGCGGCCGGAACCAGAGGAAGGGGATGGGCGAACTTTACCATCTGGTCGTTGAGTGCACGGTAATCGATGCAGGGCCTCAGACCCCCATCCTTCTTGGCCACAAAGAAAAAGCTTGACCTGAGATTACTTGCTCCATAAGGAATATTATTTTCTTATGTATCAAGATAGCTGTAACTCTTGACCTGCTATTGAAATTGGAATGATACACCTGACCAACCCATGGTTTACACAGTCTAGTATGGTCACTTATATGCAAGTATGTCTCCTGGAGAAATACAATATCAGAAGAATGAATCTTAAGGTGAGAGAAAACTTTGGAACGTTTAATTTGACCTCCCAACCCACGTACATCCCATGTAACAATTCTAATGGAGTGACCAACTACCCCCTTAGAATTAATAGAGGGCTTGTCCATAAATTTTTTTTAAAAACAAAAAATAGTGAAACTAACTGAAAAGAAAAAGCAAAAATATTTTTTTTACCTCAATTAAAAAAGCCCCACAGAGAATATGAAATTAGAAACCAAATAAACAAAATCCTCAACTATTGTCAGAATTGTCTCCGTTCCCTTCATCAGTGGGAACGAGGGTTACCTTACATAACCGAGACGTTCCCTTTCTGTCATTCACTTCGACGTTGTGTTGAGTGTACGACACTAGGTGTCCCTATACTAAACGCCACAACTGCCGAACTGTTAGGAAAAAGTGTTTATGTGATAGAAGGGTAGTTCAGAGTTCATGAAAGGAACCTGAGCTGGACTGAATAAGTGCATAATTACCCTGGGGGGAGTGGCACTGGTAGCAAGCTCTACACCCTGCCAGTTTCCTGAGTCAAAGAACTGACAATCAGAACTCTAGAAGAAACTGGTTCCTTTCGCAGATTATAAAATCTAGCAAATGTATTAGGTGTAGTCCAACTTGTAGCTCTACAGATATCTGCTAGAGCCATGCCCCTGGTAGAGTGAGCCCTCACTCCTATTGGGCTCTCGAGTGGGAGATCCTTTGTCTGGAGAGAGCATTCCCCTTCTGCTGTCCTCCAAAGCAGAAAAAGAGCTGTTCAGAACACCTGAAACTCTGAGTGTGATCTATATATGTGCGTAGGGCTCGCACTGGGCACAACAGAGACAGGTCGGGGTCCCCTTCCTGCAAGGAGATAATTTACAGTGTTACCACCTGGTCCCTGAAAGGAGAGGTGGGAAACTTGGGCACATATCCAGGCAGAGGTCTCAGGACAACATGAGAGTCTGCCGGCCCAAACTCCAGGCATGATTTGTTAACATAGATGATTTGGAGATCCCCCGCACTCTTGACAGAAGTGAATGTAATCAAGAGGACTGTCTTCATAGAGAGGGCACTGAACTCAACTGACTGATGGGGCTCAAACGGACCTCTCTGTAAGGCCTGCAAGACCACATTGAGGTCCCAAGAGGAAATGAGATGTGGCCTTGGAGGGTTCAACCTCCGGGCACCTCTGAGGAACCTAATAACCAGATTGTGCTTTTCCACTGATCTGCCTCCCATAGTGTTGTAGTTAGCCACAATCGCAGCCAAGTACACCTTAAGTGTAGAACCAGACAGGTGCCTGTCCAGGCCTCCTTGGAGGAAGGAGAGCACAGATCCAATGTCACATCTCTGAGGGTCCTTCGCCTGGGAAGAACACCAATTCACGAAAGCATGCCACTTCAGGTCATACAGCCGCCTCATCGAGGGGACTCTAGCCTGAGTAATGGTATTCACCACTGCTGGTGAAAAATCTCTAAGTTGCTCCTGGTCGTGTCCAGGGACAAACCATGAAGGTTCTAGAGATCCGGGGGCGAATTGTGCCCTTCTCCTGAGAAAGAAGGTCCTTCTTCAAGGGAATAAGCCAGGAAAGAACTGGTGCCATGAGCACAAGCTCCATGAACCAGGTCCTGTTGGGCCAATAAGGGGCCACAAGCAGGAGCTGTTCTCTGTCTTCCTGGCGTTGCATAGTGTCTGTGCAATGAGGCTCACTGGGGAAAACGCATACTTGAGTAGGCCCCTGGGCCACCTGTGAGCCAGTGCAAAGGGGAAAGGGGAGCCTCAGTCAGGGAGTATCATAACTGGCAATGGGTCAATTCCAACAAAGCAAACAGGTCCACCTGTGCCTTGCTGAACTGACTCCAAATCAGATGAACCATTTGGGGGTGAAGCCTCCACTTGCCTCTGAGCGAAACCAGTCATGAGAGGAGATCCGCTACACAACTGAGGTTGCCCAGGATATGAGTGGCATGCAGAGACCTGAGTCTGTGCTGGCTCCAAAGTAAGAGATGGTGGGCTAGTTGTGACATGCAATGGGAACGAACACCACCCTGGTGTTTGATTTATGCAACCATCGCTGTGTTGTCCACCCACATCAACACGTGCTTTCCTTGGAACAATGGTTGAAACCTCCTCAAGAATAAAAGCACTGTCAACAAACCAGGCAACTGATATGCCAATGCAGCCAGTTTAATCTGTATCAGTGCCAGCGGCGTGACCGTGGCTGAGGACTCCATATGCCCTAGGAGCCTCTGAAGTTTTTGATAGGGACCACTGTTTCGTGCACTGACAGAGCACAATCCTGTGAGAGGCAAGTAGTTATCATAACCGATTCCAGTTGTTCACCGAGAAAACAGATGCTCTGCACGGGGGAGAGTTTGCTCTTTTCCCAGTTGACCCGAAGTCCCAACCGGGTTAAGTGGTCGAGGACAATGTCCCTGTGGGGGCAAACCAATTATTGCGAGTGAGCTATGATAAGCCAGTTGTCGAGGTAATTGAGAATGCAAATGCCCACTTCCCTGAGAGGGGCAAGGGCAGCCTCTGGGATCTTTGTAAAGACACAAGGAGACAGAGACAGCCTGAAGGGAGGAACCTCATTCTGATATGCCCGCCCTTCGAAGGCAAACTGTAGAACGGCCTGAGCCTTGGAAGGATCGAGACATGACAGTATGTGTCCTTCAGGTCTATTGCTGCAAACCAATCCTGGTTTCTGACAAATGTTAGCATGTGTTTGAGGGTCAATATTTTGAATGGGAGCTTGTGAAGGGACCAGTTCAACTCTCTCAGTCCCAGGGTTAGACTAAGCCCCCTACCCTTTTTGGGTACGATGAAGTAAGGGCTGTAATGCCCCCACTTCACTTCAACCAGGGGGACAGGCTCTATCGCACCCCTCACCCGAAGGTTTGCAATACTCTGCTTGAAAAACAGCGGCATTCTTGCCTCGTATTAAGGTAACAGAATGCCACTGAACTTCGGCGGATGCCTAGCAAACTAAACCGTATTACCGAGCTGAATAGTTCTGAGAACCAGCTGGAAGGAATGGAGAGGCTTAGTCAAGCATCCAATCACCTTGCCAACGGTACCAAGGGAACCCCATCTGACTTACCTATGGCAGGGTATCTGCAGCTGAGCGGAGCACAAAGTGCTGTGGTAGGAGGTAAAAAGAACACAGTGCCTTGTCTGCTAGGTCTGTCAGACATGCCACCGACAGATGAGGGAATAGTAGTTCACCAACATGTGTCGTGCTGGCTGATGACGGACCTGTTGCATCAGAACATGAGGAGACAGGAGGTCTGTGTCAGAGCAGTCTTTGATGCATGATTTCAACTTCTGACGGTCGCCAGCTTGGAGGGCCAGAAATGCTGTGTATGACCCAGAAAAGAAGTAAATCGACCAGGTGATGGCTATCTTCCAATGGCAGATGACCAGTGTGAAGCCGGATCCACCTTTAGTCCCCCAATGGATGTGGATCCGAGCTGGTCAGATGATCCCTCCTTCCTGGGCTGCTGTCTTAGGAGCACCTTGTAGCCTCACAAGGGTACTTGGTGCCCCGCTGACGAGCTGGTGGTGCCACCTTCCTGCGAGAAGTAGGCTGTTGCGGGGCCTCGGCAGTCCTTGCAAGGGGCTGTCACCTGTGAGGAGCAGATGGGGGCTGCTTCCTCGGGGGTGCAGGACCAGGCATGGCCCATGCCGAAGCAGCTCCATCTGCTTCTTAACCGTGGAGAATTGCTGAGAAAATTCTTCCACAATGTCTCCAAAGAGAAATGGAGGAGTCAAGAAAGCGAACTTTCTTGGCATCCCGCATCCCAGCCAGGTTGAGCCACAGGTGGCGCTCATGGACCACAAGTGTGGACATCGCCCTACACAGAGCCTGTACTGTGACTTTCGTAGTCCAGAGGGCATAGTCAGTCGCCAAGCGCAGTACCTTGAAACACCTCTGGGTTGGGACCACCCTCGTGTAGACCTGCTGGATGGCCAGGGTGGATGTAGCTTGTCCAGAGACTATGTCAGCGGCGTTTTGCGAGCAGAGATGCACCGCAATCGTTCTCTCCACTTGTGAGACCTCCATATACCCCCTCACTGGACCCCCATTGAGCTGGTGAGGACGTAGGAGTTGGTATATCATTTCCTGGCTGAAAAAATAGCCTTCCACGATTTTGTCGTAAAGGAGGGTAATGGAGTCCATTCAAGTCCGATGCTTTTGGCCACCCGGGCAAGCACGGCCACCATTTTAGCGTCTGCCTCAGACTGAAACTCAGCCCCCGCGGAAGCTTGCTCAGTTGAGACATCAGTTTCTGATGGCTCAAGCCCGTCCTCCGATGCTGTGAAAGACAGCTTATCCTCTTTGCGAGCACCAAATGAGAGATTAAACTCGCCCTGAAATGAGCTCTCAAACCCGTATGGCAGCTCATCCGGAAGCCACAAAGTGTGCGAGGAATGGGAGGTCTGTGGGGAATCCCCCAACGGAACTACTGTCGCTTCTGCTTCTTTTCCATTCCAAATTCTGCACACCCAATTTCATTGGGCTTTTCTCAAAGATGTCAGAGGTGTTTGGCCTCCCAAGAGCGCTCCCCTAGTATCATACACTCGACACAACATTGAAGTGAATGACAGAAAGGGAACAAAAAACACAAATGAATTGAAAAAGGACAAATGGAGATCATTTCTGATACTCATCCATCTAAACAGGGTGAGTGGCCAGAAAAACTTTGCTCACAACAGATTAAGTAGTGGAGTCTGCTCCAACAAACTTAAAGTCTTTAAGATTTTAACACCATGGAAACCAGATTGCTACAACAGACAAAATGAAATTCAGTGAGTTAGCTGTGCAAAATGACAATAATAACTATAAGTCCGGCAAGAAAGAGGAAGGAAAAAAAGTCTATTAAATATCAAAGGGTTCTAATAAAAAAAAACTCACAAGTCCAAGTGACTTTGTCCCTCTTTGTACTGAGAATAAAGAAGAAAAATGGAGAATAAAGAAAAAGTAATGGTCTCTGAAGTACGTATCTGTCATCGTCCAGTAAGTAATTCAGGAAAGATTTAATGGTAGAACCATTCAGCAGACTTGGGGGAGTTGAAAAAGTGCTCCAAACCGTTGTATGACACACAAAGTCTGGCCGAATAAATCATGACAAAACGAACACCGTGTTTATACAGCAGGCCCTTGACATTGTTGAACGAGGTTCTTGTTTTAGCTACTGAACTGCAGAAGTCTTCATACAATTTGATTCTATGCACCTTGTATACAATCTCTTTCGTGGTTCTCGCCCACTTGAGCATGACTTCCTTCTCAATATTGTGGTTTTTGGGGATATTGGCGTTCACAAGGTTTAGGTCTCAGGCTGCGATGCAATCTGTCAAGTTCCGGTGGGGCATAAAGGACGTCACCGAGAACTTAGGCAAAAATGTCAGTTATTAACTGGCTGACTTCCTTTCCCTTAACATCCTCTGGAAGGCCAAGCACATGAATATTCTGGTGTTTAGACCGCAAAACAAGGTCCTCCATGTTAGCTCTTAAAGCAACTCTGTTACCATCGTCAACTTTGACTGTAGATTCCTTCGACTGAAGATGTCAGAGGAAGAGAGGAACTCCAGTGACGATTTCAGCAGCAGAGTGAGTTCACCAGTTATATTTTTCCTTAGTTTATCCAGTTCGCTTACCAACTTGTCATTCGTTAGCAGGGTTGGAACGTTGCCGTTGTCTGGGCCAAGATGAGACACCTTGGTCTGAGAGTTGTGTTTACCCCCAGCTCGCACACCTTTGCTTATTGGGAACAGTTTGCTGGATCCAAAATTGGCCCAAATCGCAAATAGGGTGTTATTTTAGAAAAGTATGAAAATAATTTTGGATCGCTAAGACCAGGTACGGAAGTCCTGCAGTGTATATCTTAACTGACTACTAAAAATTTTTTTAAACAAAATTAAAAAGCACCAAAATGACACTTGTTTTTTATTTCACAATGACACTGAGGTTGGGTGAAACTTTATCAAACAAAGAAACAAAAAAGATGTATCTGGACTAAAATAGCGTTTCTATGTCACTGTCCCATTAATGTTGAAATGACTTATTATGATAGCATGTCCTGTGTCTGCATATATAAATATATCATAAATACATCACTCACAGCTCTCCTTTGCACAGCAGCTTTCTGAGGCTTCAGAGCACCTTTATGTCTGTTCTTGCCTCATGACCACCACCACACACACAAAGGATACCTCTCCCATAACAGACATTGCTATGGCTACTGTAGATGGCAATCATGATGTTTGCCATTACTCCCTGTCGGACACCCCTACTTGCACACTCCCCTATTCATCTGCGACTTGCTCTTCACTGCATTACAATTATTCAGCTCCAGAAGTCTATGATGGATACAACTAAAAAATGCTTTTATTGTATACTTTTAACTAGTAAATGTGCCATTTTGCTGGTAACAGTTTTGTTGCCATAAATTAGGAGTCATCCAGTGTTGGGCAAGCTACTTGGAAAATGTAGTAAGCTAAGCTAACAGTTACTCTTCATTAAATGAAGCTTCACTACACTAAAGCTACAGCCCTGTGAAATGTAGCAAGCTAAGCTACAACAACACGGCAAAAGTAGTTTACTACATCTAAGCTATTTAAAAAAAAAAAAAAATCATTTTTATATTGAACCAACATCATACCAAGTCAATGCTCTCTCAGTGATCAATACAACTGTCAGTCAAGCAGATAGACAGGCATAATAGTTCAGTTTAGTCGTTTATTCAACAGCTGTTCCAAATCAATTTGGCAACAAAAATCAGTCATCTTCAAGAATCAAGAAATAAAAGACTTGCACTCTAAAAAACTATTTATTTAGTAACTGCTTGTTTTCTTAAAAAAAAAAAAAACTAACACTTGCTTCTCTAATCTTTTTGTATTCTATCTTTGTTTTCTTTTTATTTATTATACAATTAACAATAGCAAAAAAGGCCTCTAAATTAAAAAAAAAAAAAAAAACCTTGCTACATGTACTGCGTTAAGCTAACTGAGACTTTTTATAGCACTTATATATCATTGCTCTTTTGTTGATTTTGATTTCTTCCATTGTGCTCATTTGTAAGTTGCTTTGGATAAAAGTGTCTGCTAAATGACTAAATGTAAATGGTAACCCTTCACAATAAGGTTCATTAGTTAACATTAGTTAACTAGTGTAGGTAACACGAACTAAGAATGAACAATACTTTCAACATTTACTTATGCATTATTAAAATCAAGCTGTGTTTGTTGTCATTAATTAATGCACTGTGAACTAACATGAACTACAAATGAACGACTGTATTTTCATTAACAAAGATGAATAAATACTGTAATAAATGTATTGTTCGTTGTACGTTCATGTTAGTTACATTAGCTAACATTAATGAAATCTTACTGTACTGTATAGTGTTACCATACAGATGTATAGGCCTACAAATAACTTAGGCTACTTTTATTTGCATCGTTGCATGTGTCATTCATTATATTTTTAACGTTTCACCAAAATCAAGTTCAAATACTAAGTTTTTGAATGTTTCGAATGTTTTCCCCCGTCATTAACGCCACATTCGAAGGCAGTACGGGCATCTACGGGCATCATGAACTTGCAGGTTGTACAGTTTTCTGTCGCTATGTGGGCGCTCAGTTTTTTTCTGTTATTTGGCCAAAGTATCATATTATAAAAGATTCAGCGCTTCTCACAAGCTATCTTACTGTGACTTCACAACAAATGCTAAGACACTCTTCTCCACTCCTCAAATACAAAAAACATTAGCCTTTATAAATATAGTGTTTCTTGAGTAAAGAGAACGCTGTACTTATTCAATCAACAGTTATTTTATTTACCTTCATACTGCAAACAAACTAAGACCTTCCAAACTGCGCGCCGCACTTCATTCACGAGAGAGGCGGGAAGAATAATGAGGTTTGACTGACAGTTTGAGGAGCCAATGACGTTACGAGGTTTAGTGGTGGTGGCGTCACTTTTACTGGTCCAGGATCAGTGATCCTTAGCAGTTATATTTCCGATTTGAGCTTGAGTTTCAGAAATGCTTTGGATAATGTAACGTCAGCTTTTGTTGATGCTACCACGCTACTTGATCAAAAAAAGAGCTTAGCTACTGAAAAGCTATTTGATTAAGAAAGCAGCGACGCTACCACCATGCTACTAAGAAATGTAGTTAAACTACTAGCGTCACTACTTGTAGCGACGCTACTGCCCATCACTGGAGTCATCTAGGCTAGTTGAGATGGATTTTCTCTTTTTATTTACAGATGTGGCCTCTTTGTTATCCAAAATATTACATTACTTTCATATTGTAGTTTTGCATTACATTACTGACTAAAATTTTAGTAAATCATTAGTATTTTGTATCTGAATGCATTTTTAAAATAACCGTTCCTTTCATGCATGTGGTTTGGGAGTGAAACCCAAAGGAAAAATGTATTGCTCTGTGGTTGCTCTCCCAAAGCTCAGGAGACTTAGATGAAATTCTCTTTTATCTCTCATTTTAGTATTTATAGCATTTCAGATGTTTCTCCTAAAATTTCCCAGGAGAAATAAAAGTAGGCACAAATGAGACATGAGACATATTTAAGAAAAAAGGAGTCAAAGTGGAGAATGTGGTGGAAGAAACATACAATATTTCTTTATTGTCTTGCTGCAATCTCTGTTAAGACTCCACTATAGTAGCATTTTATTGCTCAGGGTTTGCTCTTTCTAACCTCAGGAGACTTAGTTTTTATTTTTATGTATTTCTCATTTTAGTATCAACAGTGTCTCAGATGTTTCTCCTAAAGTTCCTTTGGAGAAATAAAAGTAGACACAAATGAGATATGAGAAAGTTCTGAGAGAAAGAACTCCAAAATGGAAATGGATTGTAAGAAACATTGGAAATCTCTTTCAAGACCCTTATAAAAATGCTTTACTGGTCAGAGGTTGCTCTTTCATTTTTTTCTTGATTGCATTGGGGGTTTTCACCTTTAACGGTCAGGACTGTAGAAGTAAAGACTTTTGTGAGACAATTGGACAGGTGAGAAAGGAACGTGAGCAGGACAGTACCTTTAGCTGGGACTCAAACTCATGCTGTCTTCTCAGGTGTGGTTGTGTCTTCATGTCAATGTGATGCCCACAAGGCTATGGCTCTGACAGAGGTTACTCTAAGCTCAGGATACTAATGGGTGATTCTCTTATATGTCTCACTGAGATATAAGCTTTGTCTTAAGATGTCTTCAGTTTTTTTAGTAGAAACGTTAAACTTTTACCAATATTGTAAAAACTAAAATAATTATTTAAATAACATTATACATTTCAGAATATCAGGGGTAGTTTAAATTTATCTTCAATGCCTAGCATTTAACAGCACATTTTCTAAGACTTGCTAGTTGTGCAAGATGTTTAGTATCAATACTAAGATCAATACTTTCTTATTAACAAATGTAACACTAGTGTACCTGTGTTTTATAGCATTAAAAAGTTTGTCTTGTTCAGCCCATTTTTGCATGCATGTAAATATAGGTTATGGTTTCCTCTGTTAAATCACTGTGCAATAAAACACTGACTACACAAAACAACTTTAAATATGACAATGCATGTATTGTGTTTAATTGAAATAGTGTTGTTAAATGACATTAGCCAGCTTTCCATCCAAGGATTTTTTTTTGCGAAAAAATATTTAGCACTTCAAAACTTTTACCAGTATAGCTGATGGAAATGCCATTTATCCATCAAATTTCTCACACGTCGACACATTTTTTTTCCATTTAAAGAGGTGGTTCACTGTTTTTTTTCTAGGCTTGATTGTGTTTATGGGGTGCAGTCTAACGTGTTAATGCTTTAAACGCATAATTTTTTACATAATTTACCTTTATTCCACAACGCTCTGTCTCTTGGAAATGCACTGATCATTTCCTGCTTTTATGAAGCCCCTCCCTCAGAAATAGGCAATGTCAGTGTGTTGTGATTGGCTAAACCGCCTCTAGTGCATGTCCAAATGTCCCGCCCCTCACCTCAGCGGCATGTGCTTCGGTTGTATTGTAAACAACGGCGTCGTTAATATCACTTATCAGTTTGAGCCTGTTTGAGGATATTATTGAAGAGGCTCATGCAGAACCTGTGCAAGCACAGCTTTTAATGGTAGGCCTATGTTTTTTGTTTGTTGTTGTCTCCTACTTTTAGATACGCTGTTATTTGTAAATGCTACTGCTTACGTTAGCTTTCAATATACAATTTTATCCTGATTAAAGCTTTAATACAGTAAGGCAACTGCACACACGTCCATGTTTAATGTTTAATGTTTCTCATAGCTATGTGAAAATAAGTGTATAATTAGAACAGTTCATTGTTGGAGCTGAGCTGAATGAGAGAGGGAGAGAGATAGAGTGAGAGATGCAGCAGACCAGAGCAAGTGCAGAGCAGGGGGATGCGCGGAACAGTATTAAGAACCGCTGCTTTAGAACATTGATCTTGAAACTTGTGAATCCATTAGAATCGTTAGAAGACAGAATCGTGATTCATATATGAATAGATTTTTACTTGCACCCCTGGTTTTCTCTTCTTCTGCTGCAAACACTTTTGGAAACACTTTTTGTAGAGAAAATATTTTATTATAACAATAAACAGGCTGCGTTGATGAGTTAATAATGCTTAACTGCGCGAGTGAGGCGTCGGCACAATCACTTGATTTTTTTTCCCTTATAAAAGTGGAAACAACTTACAATAGCCTACTCCTCCATTTGTGGTCATTTAAGAGTAAGACGTTTTTCAAAACTATTCTAAATATTTTTTTTATTTGTGTACATTCACAATTAAAACAAAACACTGTGCTTTTGTAAAATAAACATAACAAACAGGATGCCGCTTTCTCAAGAGCACATCAGAAAAATGAAACGAAATTCTGCATATAGGTTGCTTATTGTTGCAGTTTTTTTCTTTCGTTTTGTTAATTCATTAATTTTTTTGAAAAATATATTTCGCATATAGGCCTATTTATTTCTTTTATATATAGTTTTATAATGTTTTTCTCCATTCGCAGAAGCACTGCAGGCATGTGACATGACCATGTGAATCCTCACGTTCTGTTGTTTATGCTGCTTTTTACAAGTATAAAATGCATCCCTGGAAAACAAATTTAGGTATTTTTAATGGGTCACAGCCACATATCAATTCAAATATCATTATTTGTAATTTAACATAATCTTGTCGGTTAACAGTTAATAATGGATTAACAACCATCGGTTGTCGGTTAGGCTATAGGAGAAATAAAATAACCGAAATGAACATTCCTATTTCCTAATAAAAGTTAATCAGAAAATAATTTTCGCCTGCACTTAACCAACTAATACTAGTACTTACCTTTTCTTTTTCTTGTCTATCATATTCTTAAAAAAAAAAAAAAAAACTGGCTACGTGTACTGTACTAGACTAACTGAGACTTGTCATAGCACTTGTATACCGTTGTTGTTCTCTTGTTGATCTGATTGTTTCTATTGTTCTCATTTGTAAGTCGCTTTGGATAAAAGCGTCTGCTAAATGATTAAATGCAAATGTAAATGTATAATACTAATACAACTGCTCCTGTTTATGGTTATTGCTTGATGATCAAGTATCTAAATAGTCTATAACAAAGTACAAAAAAAAAAAACATGACACTTGTTAATAAAAATAATTCTATGTAGGCCTATACAATTTAATAATAAGCTATATAATTATGTTTTGTTTCAGATGGATAAAGAACAGGCTACTAGCCAATATATGTGAAATTATGTATGGAAACAGCTCAAAGGCAATTTTTTTGCAATACACCAAAACTTATGCAACAATTTTTTTTTTAAGGAATAACGTCATCACGCACACCATTTTATCGGTAAAAGGCCAGTTGGATGGAAACAGGCTGTAGACAGCAAATTTTTTTTGCAAGTTTTTTTTACGCATATTCTCTGTCGATAACAAAACAGCACAAAAACTGGATGGAAACTTGGCTACTGAAACTAACCAGAGGAAAGAAAAATAAAATAAATTAAGAGATCTCTTTAACATTCTAATTGTTTCTGCTAGACAGAAATAAGGTTATTTTACAATTGAATGGAGACTTTTGATTGAGTTTCCTCCTTCTCACACCTGTCACCACACTCTCACAATGGTCTCCTTTAAAATTTTATAAGAAACCTCTTTCTTATGTGTGTGGTTATACAGATGGTAATCATGCAGATACAGCCACATTCCCCACAAAACAGACACACACACAAACACACACATATATATGAAAAATGTTTAATAGGGAAAAAAAATATTATTTGTGCAAAAAGACGATCGCTAAGTTATGCCCCCATCAGATGACAGGTGCGTCACAGCATGCATCACAAGCCATCACAAGAGAGTGCCAGAATTCAAATAAACAAGATTCTGCGTATCTTTGACTTTTTTTTGTGGATGGTCTCGTTCTGTTTGTGACAATTTATGCTACAAAACCATGTTGTTTTTAACTACCAAGACGCAGTTTTTTGGAGCACAGGTTATTCCATAACGAATACAAACAATAACTCTCCCAGAAGAAATGAGATGTAAACAAGTCACCTTTATTTATATATATAGCGCTTTAAACAAAACAGATTGTGTCAAAGCAACTGAACAACATTAATTCAGAATAAACAAAGGAATAACCATCCATATTACAGCATTATTGCTCTATGGGATGTTGTTCAGTGGACCCATTTGACTTTTTAAATAAACCAGGATTTACAGCAGTGGATGCATTTGTGACTCGTTATTACAATGAATCTGGTACGTAGTGCATTTTTACTACACATTTTGATGTGTACTGCTTACACAAATTTAGCAAATACATTCCTTATCAGCTTTCCATTGAAAAACAGCGATCGATCATCGATGCTTAGACCTTTAGAATGATATATAGTTTGTCAAGATTAATTATGTCCCTTTTCATTTAATTTATTCATAAACATTGACAAACAAACAAACAGAGTGTTCATTGCACCGGCGTCCAGGGGCGGGTTAACAGATTAAACTAAAGACTCTGGTGGTCTCATATTGGTCTCCAATGTTTCAAACTAGATCTCAACAACATCACACACTGTGCTCAGATTTTTCTCTTAAATGTTGATGAGATCATTGTGAGAGTATTAGTGTTTTTGTCTCATGAGACAAGTTTGAGAAGCAGGAGACTCAAGCTAAAAATCTCCATTCAATCTTAAATTAACCTCATTTCTGTCTAGGAGAAATAATTGAGATGTTAAAGAGATCTAACTTTTTATTTTTCCTTCCTCTGGGAATGTTCATTGTTTACAAAGTCATAAGTTTAACACAAAATGTCTTTTCTAATGCACTTTCTATCTATATATTTTCTTTTGTCTATGATTCCGATTTTAAAAGGTAAGCTCTTCTGCCTCGACTCTACAGTCTGCAGCTTACAGGATGGTGTGACAGAAAACCAGCCCAACCATTCACCAGGTAACACGTTAATAAGCCAGTCAACAGAACGTGGTGTTCTTCAAGCATGTTTGAGCATTTTGGTTCAGTTATTTCACTGATTATAAGGTTAAAGGACAACTTCACGTCCTGTTCCATCCAATCAAAGGAATTTATTTTATAAACCTCTGGCTCTCACAACCTCTGATTCTGCCCTCTGTTTCTCTTTTCTCTCGCTGTCAGTTCTTATGTCCTCTAATACATCATCAATCAGATTTAAATTAAAATTTTGTGAGGTGTGTAGGGTATTGTCAAAACAGGCATCAGTGGTTCAAGAAGGAGATTGCCTGTGGGAGGAAGCTGTTCCTGCGCTTAGATGGTCTACTTGCGATCTGAGGTTCCATCCAAACTACATAAGTTCAAACAGGTCCAGTGGAGTCTGTGATGATTTTACCTGCCCTTTTACTTACTCTGGAGTACAAATCCTGGAGTTTGGGCAGGGGAGCACCAATACTCCTCTCCACAGTCTGGACTGTTCATTGTAGTCTCCAGATTAGGGCTGGGCGTTATATCGAGTTTGTACGATATATCGATATTTTCTTTAAAAGTGATACAATATGAGGTAATACCATTTATATTGATATACAGTAGTTTGATACGAGCACATCTGAAAAATATTGTGGAGAACACTATTTTATAGTTCCCTTTCAGTCGTTCATTCCCAACGTTACGTTGGGTGACCGACGAATTGGGATATCGCTTAGAGAGACCAATCTACTTTGAGTGTAAACTAAAGAGCCAATGGACACTGGCATGCGATTATTGCATCCAGGTGCTGCTGATCACAGCATGAGAATAAACAGGCAGCAGATGCAGCGCATATTCAGTTTTTTTTGCTTCGGAGCCGAACGATCGCACCGTTCTGCTCCTGACTACTGAGAGAAGAAGACTGATCGAGTTCAGCGCACTCTTTGAGAGCTCTTCGTGTTGGTGGTACGGCGCTTCAGCGGTGGTGGTTTTCCCGTGTCGAGTGGGTTGCACACATCGGGCTGCACTACCCCCTGTTTGTGTTGCAGGCAGCCATCTCCCCTGTGCACTTCAGCATGCTAAAAGAGGTTTTTCCCTAAAAGAGCATTCATGGGTGTGTCTTTTTAAAGATGACATTGCGTAGCAAACATGATATTACGTTTTGCTATAGACAACGTATTACCTGGGCATTTCTGGATGCGCTAGTTACTTTGCACCGGGTGATGGTCATGAATGCTGCCTCATGTGTCTGAGCATTAAACACGCTGAGGTGGCATTTGTGGATGAGCCATGTTCTCATTGCGGGAAGATGATAATCTCGGAGTCGCGGGCCAAGCTCTGTCTCCTCAAAGGGGGTGGAGCTCCGTTGCCTCTGCCTCGATCTAGTTCTCATCATGACGGCAGTCAGGCAGGGCCACTTCAGGCAGTAGCAGGGGTGGTCTGAGGGTAACAGTGATGGCAAATCCTTCAGGGAACCAACCCTCAGCGGACCATTGCTCGTCTTGCACCCACAACCAGTTGAGCTGCCAATGGAACGTGCTGGGCCCTCTACAAGGAGCGTACCAGTAGTACCTTTTGGAGCTCCATCAGAAGGTGAGCCTGGAGCTTTCTGGAGAGGAAGATTTGGCTGTGCTGCTGTCCTCCGGGACTGTAGCAATGCCTGAATCGGATTCAGAAATAACGGCTATGCTTTCCTGTGCCGCCGAGAGGGTAGGGCTCGAGTGGAAATCTCCACCGCGTCCCGAGCCCTCAAAGCTGGATGATTGGTTTCTTGGGGTGGCTCGCACTGGTTCTCAGCGCCCCGCCTCGGTGCCTTTCTTCCCGGGCCTGGCCCAGCAACTCTCGGCTGCACAGAAGCAGACTGAGGCGCACACCCTAACCCGGCGGGCAGCTGCTTCCTCCACCCCTGCCCGCTCAGGTTGTGATCTCACTTTACTAGATTCCTCCCTCCCCCGGAGGAGGGCCAGGTGGAAAAAAAATCTGGAAAATCTCTACGAGAGAGCAGTTTTCTCTGTCCCGAGAGCATACGGAGAGTCACGGACAGACCAAAACAAGACCACACTCATCTTCCTCCCTCGCCAGCAGGCAGCAGCGGGTGGTTTGAGAGCGTCAACAAAGGCCCTACTCACGCACCCTCTGCCAACCTGTGGAACCAGGTAAGCGTTGCACCGCACACTTGGACCCCTCTTCGGTCTGCTCACATGCCGCCCGAGAACCTGTTCATTGAGTGGTGTTTTTCTCACGGAGAAGAACTCTGAAGATGCCCGTTCAGAGTCGTGCTGTCCTTCTTGCAGCAGGAGTTGGAGCGAAGACTGTCTCTCTCCACCCTTGAAGCTCATTTTGATCGCTGCTAACCACAACCCTGTAGAAGGGAAGTCATCGGGGAAGCATGACTTGTTCATCAGATCAGGTTCCTTAGGGGGGCGAGAAGACTAAATTCTCCACGGCCCCCCTCTATACCCTCTTGGGACCTGACTAGTGCTCACAGCACTACAGCAGGGCCCATTTAAGCCTTTGCATACAGTCGAGTTGAAGTTTCTGTCAATGAAAACTCTGCTCCTGCTTGTGCTGGCCTCAATCAAAAGGGTAGGCAACCTGCACGCATTTTCGGTTGACGATTCGTGCCTAGAGCTTGGGTCGGCTGACTCCCAGGTAATCCTGAGCCGCCGACCCGGCTATGTGCCCAAGGTTCACACTACTCCCTTCAGGGATCAGGTGGTGAGCCTGCAAGCGCTGCCCCCGGAGGAGGCAGAACCAGCCTTAGCTTTGCTGTCCTGTCCGAGCAATGCTACTTAGACTGGACACAAAGCTTCATGACCTCATACAAGCTCTTTGTCTGTTATGGAGGCCAGCAGAAGGGGAATGGCGTCTCTGAGCAGAGGATGGCCCACTGGTTAGTGAATGGCATCACCCTGGCTATCAGGCACAGGGTGTGCCCTGCCCGCTCAGGTTGTGATCTCACTTTACTAGAAGTGTTGCATCCTCCTGGGCGCTGGCTCTTGGCACCTCGCTGACAGATATTTGTAGAGCTGCAGGATGGGTGACCCCCAACATGTTCGCTAGATTCTATATCCTTCGTGTGGAGCTGGTATCCTCCTGTGTTCTTACCTCAAACGGGTAGAAGCACTGAGTGGCCCCGGCTTCGGGTCGGCTTGCTATAACTGCTCCAGGGAGTCCAGACAGTAGACTCAGTTGAGCTCCTCCGTCCCCTCGGCAGCTAGACGTGGCAGAGCGTCTGCCGCCAGGCCCTCTCTCTATGAATCCATGAGAACCAGTAGAGGGCTGGGTTCCATATGTAGAGACCTAAGTGGATCCCATATGTGTAAAGTCCACAGTATAGCCTAAGAACCTGTGTTTCCCTGGCCGACTTCTGCCATTCCAAGAGGGTTACAATCACCTTTAATTTTCCTTATGCACCTTACTGGATGTTCATGTGTGTATTTACCTCCAAAAAAAGATGTCGGGAGTGAATGTCTGAAAGGGAACGTCTCGGTTATGTATGGTAACCCTCGTTCCCTGAAGGAGGGAACGGAGACATCACGTCCCGTCACCACAGCTCCTGTACAACCGCTGAGCAGCCGGGTCACCAACTCAGCTCCTCAGCGAAAACCTGAATACGCGCTGCATCTGCTGCCTATTTATACTCACGCTGTGATTAGCGGTAGCTGGATGCAATAATCGCAAGTGCATTGGCTCTTTTAGTTTACACTCGAAGTAGATTGGTTTCTCTAGGCGAGATCCCAATTCGTCGGTCATCCGACATGACGTTTCCATTCCCTCCTTCAGGGAATGAGGGTTACCATAAGTAACTGAGACTTTTTGCTTAGATTAAGCGGCTGGGCCTGTCATATGCTCTAACAGAAAGGCTGTGTGTGCCGCTGACAGAGACTCTAGACTACTCGCAATGTTTAATGTGTTTGAGATGTGTTTCCCTTAATGCATAACTTGCATTTCACAGGTATATCCTTCATCTGTAAATGTTGGAAAGTCATGGAAATATTTCCATTTTGCTGTCAGAACTGCATGAGCCTTCTGCTTTGCGATTCTCTGTTAAACTTCACAGACACACTTCATTTAGAACGAGCGCCGCAACGCGCCAAACAGACAGAGCAAAATGAAATAGGAGCACAATAACTCTGACTAAAATATACATTCGACTAAAATATTTGTAGTTGGATGATAAATGTGACAATTAGAATTTTAATCCTACAAGTAATTATATTTTTTATGATAGCACTGACTGTAAAGTGACTGTAATGGGGTTATCAAAATAGCCTAACACAACTCTGTGTTTTTGTTCTTATTTATTTCCATTTTTAGTTTAGTGAATTTAACTTCTGCTTTAAACGAGGAGATGTGGAGTAAACACAAATAACAATCTTTAATAATCCTCAGAAGGGGTGACACAGGGCAGGCAGGAACACACACGTATCACAACTCAATGATGTATAAGACCTGACAAGGAAACATGGGTCAGACTACACTTAAAATACTAAACTTAACAAGGGATAGACAGGTGAGGGAAATCAACTAATAATGGGAAAACGAGAACAGTAACGACCAAATATGTGCACATGAGGGAGAAAACACACACACAGACAGTCCATGGGCGTGACATCCCCGCTCCCGGAAGGTGCATCCTCACTCCATTGATACAATATGGGGAGAGACGGATGGGAACTTGGGAGGAGGCTCAGAAGGAGGACAGACACCCGGGAGAGGGCCGGCAGAGAGAGTTCAGGGAGATGACGACAGAGGGAGGAGCCAAGGAGGAAACAGGAGTGAGACCAAGGCCACAGCTATGATGATGACCCACGGTGGAGCCAATGGAGGGAGGAGCCATGGAGGAGGAAGGGCTGACGACTCCAAGGGGCCAACCAATTGCTGCGGAGCAGATGGCGAAAGGGGCCCGAGGCAGAGACGGAGAGCCGATGAGCCAGGGTGATGGGGAGAATCCGGAGGGCCAAGGCAGAGCAGATGGCGCCGGCGACCAAGGCAGAGGCTGCGATTCAGAAGGCCACAGTGGAGCCGGAGCGACAGAGGACTGAGGAGGAGCTGAAAGGAAGGAGGAGCCTGACAGAGCCGGAGGGATGGAGGCACGAGGTGCAGCTGGAACGACTAAATATGGGCACATGAGGGAGAAAACACACACACACAGACAGTCCATGGGCGTGACTTCCCCCGCTCCCGGAAGGTACATCCTCACTCCGTTGATACAACATGGGGAGGGACGGGTGCGAACTTTGGAGGGACTCAGAAGGAGGAGAGACACCTGGGAGGGGGCCGGCAGAGAGAGTCCAGGGAGGTGACGATGGAGGGAGGAGCCAAGGAGGAAACAGGAGCGGGACCCAGGCCACAGCTATGACGACGACCCACGGTGGAGCCGATGGAGGGAGAAGCCATGGAGGAGGAAGGGCTGACGACTCCAAGGGGCCAACCGACTGCGGCGGAGCAGATGGCAGAGGAGCCCAAGACAGAGACGGAGAGCCAATAAGCCAGGGTGATGGGGAGGATCCGGAGGGCCAAGGTGGAGCAGATGGCACTGGCTACTGAGGCAGAGGCGGTGATCCAGAAGGCCACGGTGGAGCCGGAGTGACAGAGGACTGAGGAGGAGCCTGACAGAGCCGGAGGGACGGAGGCACAAGGTGTAGCTGGAGGAATGGAGTACCGAGGCGATAGATGGTCGATGATAAAAAAAGGTGGAGCCAGAGGGACGATGGAGCCAGTGGACTGATGGGCCATGGCTGAGAGGAGGGAGCTAGGAGCTATCGTGGAGCCGCTGGGTCGAATGGGCTGAGGCGGAGTCCGGGGCTAAGAGGCTGGAGGCAGAGGCCAGGGATTCTCCAGCCACGATGACGATGGAGGATAGCAGACCCTCGGAGCTCGCACCATACTGATGGCGGGCTGAGGGCGAGCAGAGGGGCTGCCAGACGACTGTGGTGGAGGAGGCAGGAGTGGGTGGGCGGGTGTGTATTTGTGAGCCTCCGTGCTCTACAGCAATGTTAATTTTGGCAGGCATTTTTGATTTAGTCTTAGTCTTGAGACGAAAATGCTTAATAGTCTTAGTCACATTTTAGTCATTTCATAGTTTTGGTCGACAAAAAGTCATTGCATTTTAGTAAACTTTTAGTCATTACTTTAAGTCAATAGTTTTAGCCAAACTATAGTTACCAAAATTTATTTTGGTAGCTATTTTATATGTAGTTTTCAAATTAAAATAATCATTATTTATTCTCTCTTTAGACCAAATCAATTAAGCTTATAAGAAATTTGAATCAAGGACTGAATTTGGAAAATCTTGAATAAATTATGACAATTTTCATTTTTGTGTGAACTTTCCCTTTAAGTGAAAAAGGAGCAACTTATATATATATATATATATATATATATAAGAAGCACAATAAGAAGAAAAAAATAGAGATACAAATTAAACTAATTTTTCAGATACAGTAGGTTTTACTTAACATGTATACATTTATTTAACATCTTTTGTTGGTTAACATTAATAACAGATAGGTATTTCATTTGGAATGCTGTCCTTTTAAGACAGAAGGCATGCATGAAATACTGACACACGTTCAGTTTTCACCCCCCTGTTCACGTTCACTTAATCCATAACCTACTGTATTTACGTGAGATACTCTACACGATAAACATTTGGACTGCTCTGTGTGTATTTGAGCGCTGAGAACTAATCACGTGCTGTATGAGAACTGAGGAGGAAGTGGAGCGTGTGCGCACGAGAGTGACTCCGCCTATCCTGCCTTCAGTAACTTTAAGTTAATCAACAACGAATTGTGACTCCCGGGAAAAACGGGACGTCTGGTTACCTTATCCCTACCCCTTCGGGTGCTGAGGCCATTGTTCCAGATCGCTAGTTCACGTTTTATTAGCCTATCCATCCACTGCAGCTGCTATACTGACTAGATATGCAAACAACCCTTATCCGATCGCAATCCAATGACAAGGACGCACATTTTGAAGGACAATAGACTATAGGATGCATTTTGAATGTCCGGTAGTCCTCAAATAACAATATAGTCCAGTCTTGTCTAGTTAACGAAAACGCGGCATAAATTTCATCATAATTTCATCATCAGATATTATTTTTAGCTCCTCAACGTCTCGTCTTAGTCACAGAAAAAATGTTTGTTAACGAATATTTTTCGTTGTAGTCTTCGTTAACGAAATTAACACTGCTCTAAAGGCTTAACTTGGGAACAGGAGCTCTCTCTGGGCTGGACGTGGGAACAGGAGCCCTCTCTGGGCTAAACTCAGAAACAGGAGCCCTCTCTGGTCTAAATTCAGGAACGGGAGGGATAGAGGTCACTGACGGGGGAGGGAGGAATGGGGGCAGGTCGGTATACAAGCCAATAAAGTCTTCCTCCGATTTCCATTCACCCAAATCCATTCTCAGCTCACCCTCAGGCATGGTGCAGGGGGCGGAGCTCCTCTCCATGCTCTCATTGTCCACGGCATTCTCCCTCATGGCGGGCATTGTAGTCGGCTCTCACACCTGGTCTGATGTCATTAGTAGCTCCGGCTCCACGGCAATCCTCAGCTCTGTTGCTCCTTACGGTGATGGCTCATCGGTCCCGGCGGGCTTGGGCTCTTCGTCATCATGGGCTCGGGCTTAAGCTCTGCGCAGCGGGGTGATGTTTGGCTGGGCTCTGGGTCGGGAGTGGATCTGGCAAGATCATCCATGGGACAGATGGGAAACGGAGATCTGTTTCTCGCCAGTTTCGCCGTTTCTCCCAATGACAACATGGTTACATTTACTTTACTTGTTTTCATAGCCTTTAATATGTGGGTCAGTATCACCATAGAGTGCCTTTCAACCCTCACAATACTCAAAAAATTGTCACCATCCTAGATGAGGCTGATAACTGGTGTTGTCTGAAAACTTCAGGAGCTTGACTGTGGGGCACCAGTGCTGATGGTGAGAGTCCTGGATGTGAGGTTACCCAACCTCACTAGTTGGGTAAACTAGGGGTGTCACGACACGCACACAGACAGGTAGATCCAAGTGCAGTGTTTTATTGAGGCAATCCAAAATCAGAAAACATCCAGGCAAAGGTCAACATCCAGGTAATCCGTCCAAAACAAGAAACATAAACAACATCCAGAAACACGAGAAACCAGGGAACCAGGAAAACACAGGGTGACATTCAACAAGGACTCCGTGACAATGACAGAACAACCGGGGTATTTATACACAGGGAAATGACAATGCTAACGGGGAATTGGCTGAGTGCAATGATTGATAACCACGGACAGCTGAGTGCAATGAGCAGTGATGAAACAGACAAGACTAAGGGAAATGCAGTTCTAAAGTGGAGTGACGATAAGGGGAAGTGAGACCTCTAGTGGCCACCCAGGGAGACACAGAACAGACACCGTGACACTACCCCCCCTCTAAGGAGCAGCTTCCAGATGCTCCTCAGAACAAAATAACCAAAAAACAAAGAGACCAGGAGGGAGGTGGACTGGTGGAGGCAGAACAGGGGGAGGGATGGCGGGCCAGGCCCGTGTAGGGGAACTGGGACCGGCAGCGATGGCTCCCCTGGTAGCCCAGGTGGCTCGGTCAGATCAGGGGGCCATGGTGGACCCGAAAGTTCAGGGGACCACGAGGGACCAGGCAGTTCAGGTGGCCACGGTGGACCCGAAAGTTCAGAGGACCACGAGGGGCCAGGCAGTTCAGGTGGCCACGGTGGATCAGTCCATTCTCGTTGTGCAGACAGCCAGGGAGGAATTCGCCATTTGAGTGGCCCGAACGGAACCTGCCAATCGGGGAGCCAGTAAGGAGCAGGCTGTGGCGATGGCCAGGTCACGGCATCGGGAACGGCCTCAGACAAGGGCACCGCCTCGGGAACGGCCTTGGACACGGGTATCGCCTCCGGAACCATCTCGGGCCCCGCATCGGCCTCCGGAACAGCATTGGGCACCGCCTCGGGAATGGCCTCAGGAACGGCCTCAGGAACGGCATCGGACAAGGACACCGCCTCGGGAACGACCTCGGCATCGGGCACCGCCTCGGGAACGGTCTCAGGAATGGCCTCAGGAATGGCCTCAGGAACGGCATTGGACAAGGACCCCGCCTCGGGAACGACCTCGGCATCGGGCACCGCCTCGGGAATGGCCTCAGGAACGGCATCGGACAAGGACACCGCCTCGGGAACGACCTCGGCATCGGGCACCGCCTCGGGAACGGTCTCAGGAACGGCCTCAGGAATGGCCTCAGGAACGGCATTGGACACAGCCTCGGGCACCGCCTCGACCTGCGGAACAGCATCGGTCACTGCCTCGACCTCCGGAACGGCATCGGTCACCGCCTCGGCATCGGGCACAGCCTCGGCATCGGAAACAACATCGGGCACCGCCTCGGCATCGGGAACAACATCGGGCACCGCCTCGACCTCCGGAACAGCCTCGGTCTCGGTCATTACATCGGGAACCGTCTCTGGCACCGTCTCTGGCACCGCATCGGGCACCGCCTCGGCATCGGGCACCGCCTCGGCAACGGGCACCGCCTCGGCATCGGGCACCGCCTCGGCATCGGGCACCGCCTCGGGCACCGCCTCGGCATCGGGGACCGCCTCGGGCACCGCCTCGGCATCGGGCACCGCCTCGGGCACCGCCTCGGCATCGGGCACCGCCTCGGCATCGGACATTGCATCGGGAACCGCCTCGGGCACCGCCTCGGCATCGGGGACCGCCTCGGCATCGGGCACTGCCTCGGCATCGGGCACTGCTTCGGCATCGGGCACCGCCTCGGGAACCTTGGACACCTCCACCTGGACGGCAGCGGCCTGCTCGGGAACGTCCTCCTGGACGGCAGCGGCCTGCTCGGGAACGTCCTCCTGGACGGCAGCGGCCTGCTCGGGAACGTCCTCCTGGACGGCAGCGGCCTGCTCGGGAACGTCCTCCTGGACGGCAGCGGCCTGCTCGGGAACGTCCTCCGGGCTTTGAGGAACGGCTGACGCCTGTCTCCTCCTCCTGCGGCCTCTATGATGACGTGCCGGTGGCTCCTTGACGGAAGACTCAGGCGTTGAGTCAACCATCTTGTCTGCCAACACAGGTGTAGATTCGACCCTCCTGTGCAGTGGTGCTGGGCTGGTGGTCATCTCGTGCTGTGGTGCTGGGCTGGCGGCCATCTTGGGCTGTGGCGCTGGGCTGGCGGCCATCTTGGGCTGTGGTGCTGAACTGGTGGCCATCTTGGGCATAGGCGCTGGCTCAGCGGCCTTGATGTGAGCACTCCTGGGAAACTCTGGGATCTGGCACATCCTGGAAAAGTAACCTAATACTGTCTCCGCGGCCATCTTGGGCTGTGGCGCTGGGCTGGCGGCCATCTTGTGCTGTGGCGCTGGGCTGGCGGCCATCTTGTGCTGTGGCACTGGGCTGGCGGCCATCTTGTGCTGTGGCACTGGGCTGGCGGCCATCTTGTGCTGTGGCACTGGGCTGGCGGCCATCTTGTGCTGTGGCGCTGGGCTGGCGGCCCTCTTCTCTGGAGACACAGGTGTGGTCGAAGTATCCCATTGAGCACGATGGCACAGGTAATGGGTAAACCCCCAAAAGTCTAGGATCTCCAGCCCCTTCATCTCCCATTGAGGTAAAGGGTCATCCAGACAGTTGTTAAAAAGGTCCTTCAGTGCTGCATCATTATAACCCAACCCGACCGCCATGGTCCAAAACAATTGCGCCAGGCCACCCACCTCACTCCCCCTTTGACGAAGGGTGGTTAAGTTCCGGAATCTCCCCCTCCGTTCCTCCATGGTGGCTGGGGAACAGATTCGAAATCCCACACCGCTGGATCTAGGCATGACGGAGTCCTTCTGTCACGACACGCACACAGACAGGTAGATCCAAGTGCAGTGTTTTATTGAGGCAATCCAAAATCAGAAAACATCCAGGCAAAGGTCAACATCCAGGTAATCCGTCCAAAACAAGAAACATAAACAACATCCAGAAACACGAGAAACCAGGGAACCAGGAAAACACAGGGTGACATTCAACAAGGACTCCGTGACAATGACAGAACAACCGGGGTATTTATACACAGGGAAATGACAATGCTAACGGGGAATTGGCTGAGTGCAATGATTGATAACCACGGACAGCTGAGTGCAATGAGCAGTGATGAAACAGACAAGACTAAGGGAAATGCAGTTCTAAAGTGGAGTGACGATAAGGGGAAGTGAGACCTCTAGTGGCCACCCAGGGAGACACAGAACAGACACCGTGACAAGGGGAGGGCACAGAGAGTTGGGTCAGTTTGGATTATAGAAGATAAGACATGATGGTATTGAAAAACTAATTGAGTCCACAAACAGGATCCTTGCACAAGTCCCTGGTCTATTGAGATCTTGCAGAATATAATCCAGTCCCATGTTGACTGCATCATCCACAGACCTGTTTGCTCTGTACGCAAACTGAAGAGGATCCAGCAAGGGTCCAGTGATGTCCTTCATGTAGGCCAGGACCAGTCTCTCAAATGTCTTGTGTGTTTGATGTTCCTAAGGCCTGTCCAGAATGACGCTGATTATTGGATGAAAACTATTTTTGTTATGAGTTCAGAGTAGCTTTTTTAGCCTCTCTGATCTCCTTTGTCAGTGTTCTCACATGGCTGTACAGGATTTTGTCCCCACTTCTGTAAGCATCCTCTTTGGCATGATAATGCATGTATCCTTAAATAATATTATGTTACAGTATTTTAAGCATGTCCAGATCAGTGGCTACAGTATCAAAAACACTCAGTGTAGTCTCAACAGGCTTGTAACACCAACTCTGCTTCATTAGTCCATGTTTTTACAGTCATGTGGTGTTTGTTTGTTTATTTCCTTCTTAATCCCATTCCAGCATCTAGGGCTATTTTCATTTACCACAAACCTTTACCATTTACATTTAGTTATTTAGCAGACTCTTTAATCAAAAAATAAATAAATAAATAAATAAATAAATAAAAAACATACAAATGAGGACAATGGAAGCAAGCAAAGGAAAAAAAATAGATAAAACTAGTGTTAGAGGCCTTTTTTAAGAGAACAAGTAGTTAGGAAACAAATAGAGTACAAGTCCTAAAAAGTCAAGTTTTTTTTTTTTTTTTTACAAAATAGAGTTAGAATAGAGAGTGCTAGAGTTAGAGGGTCAAATAAAGATGGAAAAGATGTTTTTAGCCGATTCTTGAAGATGGTTAAGGACTCAGCTGCACAGATTGAGTTGGGCAGGTCATTCCACCAGGAGTGGAACCAGAACATTTAATTTAAAAAAAAGTCTGTGAAAGTTATTCTGTGCCTCTTTGGGAGAGCACATAGATCTGAAGTAGTGAATTTAGGCAAAGGGGTGCAGATCCAGTGGTGGTGGTTTTATAGGCAAACATTAATTTTATTCATGGCGAGAACCAGTTAATCCATACACAAGTCAATTCATAGTCTTGGGGGGGGTGGTGGTTTGAGTCTTCAGTTGACCCAACCTGCATGTCTTTGGGCTGTGGGAGGAAACCGGACTACCCGGTAAAACCCATGAAGACACAGGGATAACTTGCAAACTCCACACAGAAAGGTCTCATGTCCCGGGGCTCGAACTGGGCACCTTCTTGTTGTGAGACAACAGTGCTAACCATCCAGCAACTGTGCAGCCCCACAGTCCGGTGGTTTATCAGTGGTTCAAGGGAGAGATTTGTTTTGTAAAAATCCCCAAGAATGATTAAAAGAGAGTTTGGTACCTTTAATTTGTTTTAGTACTGCACTCATGCATGCCTTTGGAGGAACGTAAATGTTCACAAGAAAGAACAAGGAAAACTCTGGCAACAGATAGAAAGGTTTTCAGTTTATGAAGAGGGCCTCTGAATTAGGAGAGCACATCTTCTTCAGTGTTATCTCTAAACACCAACTTCCATTTATTTAAAAACATGGTCCACCGCCTTTTTTTTCCCCTGTTAACCCTCTGGGGTCGACTAACGTGGATACGCGTTTTGTGGCATCTTCTGATAACTTAAATTACACTTTCAGTTTTGATCGTACAGATAAGAGCAGTACATCAATCGAATCTGTAAAGGGTCTACTTTTATTTGTATACACACATAACAACAACAAACGAACTGTCATTAAAACGAACTGTAACTCAGCAAATACTCAACACAGAGACATGAGAGATGTACTGTATCTATAAAAAGCTTGACATGTCTATTGTTTTAAACTTAGCAAGTCTGATCGAAAACAAATATTCTGTGATAAAGTAATCCATATGAAACCAACGCGATGTCCAGTCTTTCTCGTCTCCCTTCATTATATCTGATGCGACCACGCCCACACGCTAAGAGTGCTATTGATATTACAATCATCCACGTGAAGCTTGCAGCGGGTAACCGCCCACATCAGAGCAAACAAAGCAGCGCGTGTTTTAAATTTTACTTTTCGCTTCACGCTGAGAGGAATAAGATAGAATTCCCCTCAGAAAAGACACAAATAAGACAGAATGCACCTTAAAATGCTTTGGATTACCTTTGGATTATTGATGCAGTGGTTTGATCCAGCAGAGATCATAAACATGAGTAAGTATTTTTTTTATTTACCTACTTGTATTAGTTTTCACATAACTTGTACACATTACTAGTTAGACTTTTTCCAAATTATAATTCCTGACCAAATATATAATCAAGTGAAACATTATAAAGTTTCATTCACAGCATCTAAATTAGAAAAAACTTTATTGTGATAGGCTATTCTCTGTTCACGAATAAAGCCATTTATGTTTATAACTATATATATTGTATAGGCCTTCATGAAAAGCATGCTTGTGTTTATGAATGTAACTAAGCTTCTGTTCTTGAATATCTGCTATGGTGTAAATATTTTGAATGTGTTATACCCGGGATCCTCTGAGGTGTAAATGTATCAAGTAAGCTGTAAATATCACTGATAATATGTGTGCTATGTGATAATTGTTTTATTTTTTCTCTATAAATTAGTACTAGTATCAGTGACCATAACAATAATGTTAATAATGCAGTTAATTTGTGTAAACAGCATGCTTACTTTTTTATTTCAGATGTGAGGATAACATTGCAAAAGAACCTGTTGCAAAGTGAGCCAATGCAAATAAGCAGCCCACTCAGGAACCTGGAACACAGCTAAGACCAAGTGAGGCACACACTCCCATGAGTCTCTTCAAAAAAATGTTATGTCCTTCAGAGCACATAAACAATATAAACTTTGGAAATGCTACGTATGTGATGTTCATTAATATATTTCAACATGATACAATACCAGTCAAAAACTTTTGAACAGTAAGATTTTTCATGTTTTTTTTAAAAAATTGAACTTCTGCTCACCAAGCCTGCATTAATTTGATCCAAAATACATAGTTGCATTTGCTAAAGCAGTAATATTTTGAAATATTTTTACTATTTAAAATAACTGCTTTCTATGTGAATATATTTTAAAATGTAATTTATTCCTGTGATCAAAACTAAATCTTCAGCATCATTACTCCAGTCTTACTCCAAGTGTAACAATATACACTATACCATTCAAAAGCTTGGAGTCAGTATATATAGAACTTAAAATTTTTATTTAGCAAACAAGTGATGATAAATACATTAATCATGTTACAAAGGATGCTGTTCTTTCAATTCATCAAAAAAACCTGAAAAAATTTAACATTAATAATAATAATAATAATAATAATAAATGTTTTTTTGAGTAGAAAATCAGAATATTAGAATGATTTCTGAAGGATTGTGTGACTGGAGTAATGATACTAAAAATTCAGCTTTGAAAATCAGCTTTAATTGTTCCTAATAAACTGTTTAACTGCACTCGCAAGTGAATCTCAAGTTATTTTGTGGGATAATTCAATATATTCTAAATAAACTACAAACCTAAAAATATATACATTTATTTTGTCCTCACAATCTTTCTTGTAGCTCTTCCCTCCCAGTCACATACCTGACTGAAAGGCTCATTATGCAGCTCATTATGCCGGCCTTTGTCTTCTCAGGTGTGAATCACACTAATATTCATGGTCAATCACGCCTACTCGCATATGCCCTTTTGAAACAAATAGTGTCTTAGAAAATTTAAATCAATCTATTGTTATTTTTTTTGTGAGCGAGTAAACAAGATGATTTTCACATCATTTTGAAGCAAAAGTTATAGGCTACAAGCTCCAGGTTTGACAGTCTTGTTAACAAATGTTCTGTATATGTTTTATGACCTTATTTCAGTGACTTCAACATTTTAGTTTTTCACTAACCATGCATAAAAGTTGTTTTCGCAAAAACACAATCATGTACATACTGTACATGCTATTTACACATTATTGTACCCAGTTTGTACTGAATACAGTATTTTCAGACTTTAACCATGTATATGTTGATAAGCAACTGAAAAAAAGCACAAAGGTCAGGGCATGTCAACACTTCTACAGGCCCCCAAAACCCCCTTAGACCCCAGAGGGTTAACTCTGCAATGCAATCTGCTCAGAACACCTGGAAGCCCGGAAGATGTAGCGCATTATCCACAATAGCTTAACTCAGCCAGGTTTCAGTAAAGCAAAATGCAGCATAGTTTGAAAAGTCCTTGTTAGTGCAGGTGAGGAGAGGTAGTTCATCTGTTTTGTTAGGAAGGGATCAGCAAAGTAGTAGATGGATAGTTGGAAGTGCAGTTCGAAAGCCACATTTGCCAAGCTTTACCAGCGGGCTGGTATGTTTCCCACATTTCCATCTTGAATGAGTGTTTGAACAAAACTGCTGCTACTCTGAAAAATGTTTCTAATAGAATGTCTGAATAATCAAAAACTGGAAAAATGTTGTTTGGTGTGTGTTGCCTTATGTTCAGTAGTTCATCTCTGGTAAATCTGTAAAGAATAACTAAACACAGAACAAACAAACTAAAATAACAAAAGAATTGGAGAGCTCCACACCTAGGCAGCCATTCACGGTGCCAATCTTGATTAAACAATGTTTATAGAAGGAGAGTTATTAACACAATGCAGTGTAAGAAGGATGTGCTTGATTTACTTTAGAGAGGTTTGATCAAAATGTATTATTCCTCCATCAGAGTATAAATGCATTGAAGGAATAAATTCCACATTGGCTAGATAAGCTAGTAAAGTTAAAGGGATAAAACAATTTATGTTTAATAAATATCAGTTTACATTACGACAATAATTATATTACAGCACATAAGCATATTTTGAACCAAGCTATTAAATTTAGTCCAGTGTCTTGTCTAATGAGCTAGTCTGTCTAATCAACTAGCAGACAGCAAGGCAAAAAAAAAAAAAAACTTGAATTACTTGTTATCTTGTTATCCATTGACAATTAACCTGTTTTATGCTGTTATAGAAAATTAGTCTAACAGTTTATTTCCCTAATGTTTTAGACTGGATGAGAAAGGATTTCCCCAATGTTGTTCCTGTGTACCTGATTGGAGCTGTTGGTCTTGTTTTACTGAACTCTGTTGTACTTTTGACAGAACTAATACTGACAACAAGTGAGTGAAAACTATCTTGTAGAGAGTAATTTAGTGTTTTCATTTCATAATTGAATTATTTAACACAGATGAATGCCATTATTGTGTAATATTTTCATTCTCATCCTCAGTTAATGGTGAACGTGCAGTGGGAGATCTGAGAATCATTATATTTCCCTCTGAATGTTTCTTTGCCATATCTGTGCTGATTTTACATGTGTTTTCACCCTGTGAGTATAAACTTTTTTTGGCCACACTTTAGTTTAAGGTCCAATTCTCAATATTAACAAACTATTAACTATAACTTTTACTTCAAGCTTATTAATTAGTTAGTAAGGTAGTTGTTAAGTTTAAGTATGGGGTAGAATTAAGAGATTTTGCTGAATTTGAAGAGAATTTGATGTTTAATTTGCTGAGCTTTTGTTGTTTAAACATATCATTACTTATTTAACATGACGCTCAGTCATTCAGAATTTGTTAAACTCTCAAATTATTTTCAGCTGAAATACTAAAACACATCCTGAACATCCCTCTTTACATTTTCTGACAGATTTGGACTAGTGTTAATTTCTTAAACAAAATCAATGACGAAAAATGTTCGTTGACAAACTTTTTTCCCATGACAAAAATGAGATGAAGACGAGATGACAAAAAGGTCAATAAACAATAACTATGACTATATCAACATGCAATTTCGTTGATGATAAAAGACGAGATTAAAAAAATTTCAAAAAATAAAAACTTTTACAAAATCTTTATATTATTGTCAAAAAAAAAACAACATATTATTGTAGCTTGCTGTACACACCTCTATTACGCGAGCTTTCATGTGTGCGGTTGCCAGATATCAAGAGTTCAAATCCCCGAATCAGAGATGCTCTGTTAAGCCTGAGACACACTGCATGATTTTCGGCTGTCCCAGATGAAAGACTGGCATCGAGAAACAATCGTGGCAATTTCTGATTTGCCATGATTGTTTCACGATGCCAATCTTTCGTCTGGGACAGCCGAAAATCGTATAGCTTGTCTCGGGATTTACAAGGATACATTTTCTCCCCAGTGCTTTGCTTATCCCCAATGCTTTGCACGAGCTCGCTCTTCATTGTGGAAGCACCACTGCCAATGACCTGAAAACGCCAACAAACAAGCTGAAATTTAGCGATCTAAATGAAAGCATCACTCAGCCTGTCAGTGTTCTGTCATGAGATCTCGACTATATTGTTTGCGATTGTGGTTGCTGAATAAATGCACTTAATTGCTGTTGTTTTAATAGAGAAACAGAGGCTATTGCAATTTGGAGTTATTAGAATTACTATTAGGAATTTCACTGTTATAATATTTTTCATTTGTTTTCCCAGTTTTCATAATGTTGACAGAGAGAGTGCATAAGTCTTTCATATTAGTTTATATAATAAATAGCCTATAACCCAGATAGCACACATACGTCTGCAAGATGTCTGTTAAAGATCTCTTGATCTGGAAAGCATCTGCTGTCTACAAACATCTGATAGACGTCTTTCAGATTTCAGTTTTACATACATTCTAAATCATAAACATCTTAAAGACATCTAATAGACATCTATTTGACATCTAAAAGGAAACACCCTATAGACATCTTGCAGATGAGCAAACACTCTAAAAAATACACCTTGCAGATGTAAATGCAGATGTCTCCGAGATGTACATGTGCTATCAGGAGAAAAAAAAATCAAAATGTTAGATGAGGTAAAATAAACCATGTGTATGAGTCGACATTCTATTGATTTGTGCTTACTGGTGAAAGTGCAATACCTAAAATGCAAAAGTAAATTGCTCACATGACAACAATCATTACGATTATAATTTTGAGCAAACACACACACACACACACATATACAGTGGTGTGAAATTGTTGGCCCCCTTCCTGATTTTTTTTTTTTTTTTTGCATGTTTGTCACACTTTAATGTTTCAGATCATCAAACAAATTTAAATATTAATCAAAGACAACACAAGTGAACACAACATGCAGTTTTTAAATGAAGGTTTTTATTAAGGGAAAACAGAATCCAAAACAACATGGCCCTGTGTGAAAGTGTTTGCCCCCTAAACCTAATAACTGGCTGGCCCACCGTTAGCAGCCAAGTGTTTGCGATAACTTGCAATGAGTCGGTTACAGCACTGTGGAGGAATTTTGGTCCACTCATTTATTCAGAATTGTTGTAATTCAGCCACATTGGAGGGTTTTCGAGCATGAACCGCCCTTTTAAGGTCATGCCACAGCATCTCAATAGGATTCAGGTCAGGACTTTGACTAGGCCACTCCAAAGTCTTCATTTTGTTTTTCTTCAGCCATTCAGAGGTGGACTTGCTGGTATGTTTTGGATCATTGTCCTGCTGCAGAACCCAAGTTCACTTCAGCTTGAGGTCACGAACAGATGACCGGACATTCTCCTTCAGGATTTTTTGGTAAACAGCAGAATTCATGGTTCCATTTATCACAGCAAGTCTTCAGGTCCTGAAGCAGCAAAACAGCCCCAGAACAATCACATTACCACCACCATATTTTACTGTTGGTATGATGTTCTTTTTCTGAAATGCGGTGTTACTTTTACGCCAGACGTAATGGGACACACACCTTCCAAAAAGTTCAACTTTTGTCTCATCAGTCCACAGAGTATTTTCCCAAAAGTCTTGGGGATCATCAAGATGTTTTCTGGCAAACCTGAGATGAGCCTTTATGTTCTTTTTGCTCAGCAGCAGTTTTCGTCTTGGAACTCTGCCATGCAGACCATTTTTGCCCAGTCTCTTATGGTGGAGTCATGAACCCTCACCTTAACTGAGGCAAGTGAGGCCTGCAGTTCTTTGGATGTTGTTGTGGGGTCTTTTGTGACCTCTTGGATGAGTCGTCGCTGTGCTCTTGGGGTAATTTTGGTCAACTGGCCACTCCTAGGAAAGTTCTCCATTGTTCCATGTTTTTGCCATTTGTGAATAATGGCTCTCACTGTGCTTCGCTGGAGTCCCAAAGCTTTAGAAATGGCTTTATAACCTTTTCCAGACTGAAAGAGCTCAATTACTTACTTTCTCATTTGTTTTTGAATTTTTTTGGATCTCGGCATGATGTCTAGCTTTTGAGGATCTTTTGGTGTACTTCGCTTTGTCAGGTAGGTCCTATTTAAGATATTTCTTGATTGCAAACAGGTGTGGCAGAAATCAGGCCTGGGTGTGGCCAGAGAAATTGAACTCAGGTGTGATAAACCACAGTTTTAACAGGGGGGCAAACACTTCTTAACACAGGGCCATGTAGTTTTGGATTTTGTTTTCCATTAATAATAAAAACCTTCATTTAAAAACTGCATATTGTGTTTACTTGTGTTATCTTTGACTGATGATCTGAAACATTAAAGTGTGACAAACATGCAAAAAAATCAGGAGGGAGGCTAACATTTTTTCACACCACTCTGTATATATATATATATATATACACACAGATGGTAGACAACCAAAATGGGTAATGCCGCCACGCGTACTGCCGCCGCAGGGCCGCGGCGTTAACTGCAAATCAGTCGCGTGTTAAAATCATTCGCGAAACTACCGCCAGGTGGCGCAAAGGGACGGATTGCAAACTGAATGTAATTGTAAAATGAAAGGAAGACGTAAAACAACAATAACATTATAATATACATTATAACATCCTTAAAAGCCATTAAAAAATAGGATAGTATTAGGCTACAGTCTACTCATCAAAAAATAAAAAATAAACTTTACACAAAGGCTCTTATGCATGCTATTGTTTTTAAACAGTCATTATATATATATATATATATATGGATTAAAATGTTTTCATTTCGGTTCATTCTTGGTTTAAAAATAATAATAATAATAATAATAATAATAATAATAATAATAATCTTCAGGTTCCATTTGCAGAGCGAAATGAGAACGGTCCAGCATTTACAAATAATTCTTATTAACTCTGTTATTATTCTTGATTTTTCAAACTGCTAACACGTTGCATTTTTGAATTATGCCTTTACTGTGTGACCAATAATTGTGAATTGTGACTTTGATCGCGCTGGTGCCTCACGTGCACAGATTCATTGGAAACAGCAGTCGTTCACCGAGCCATGCGGCGCGAGCAGCGGGCCACTTTGGCATAATTTTGCTAATTATGATTTTTTTTTTTTTTGTTGATACTGAAACACGTGTGAAATCCAAAGCCTATTTTACCTAATGAATAAGAGTTTAGCTTCAAATGGGCAACATGTTTGGATTTGTCCCAAATGAGAGAGATAAGCCCAACATAGTCGCTTTAAATTATTTTTAATTATTATTATTTTTGTTGTTGTTTATAAGTCTATATTATTATATAGCCTGCTGCAATTATATTTATCCATTAGAATTATATATTTGTAATTCTTGTTCTGTTCTGATAATTTTTTTTAAATTTAAAGGATTTGTTGTAAAGTGAAGGGAACTAAAAATGTCCTGTTGGTACATTAGCCTACAGCATTATTAGGCCTGCCATTATTATTTCTGAATGTAATAAAATGCAACTCTCACAAATGTAATTTATTTTTTAGTGGGTTTTCGTGTATGTTTTTATCCAGCTTTATTTTTCCATTGCATCTAAAAATGACTTTGTGCATCACATTCACTTCGTGAACAAACAAATATAACTTCAGATCTGCCTCCTGCGATGCTCAGCTGTGGACGATTTCAAAATGTTTGATATAAAGGTTGCTGTCACATTTTATACAGGAATTGTTCATTTAAAAAAAAAAAAAAAAATCAAATTATATTGTTAGTTTTATGCTAACATGCACTCAAGTCTATACTATACTATACTATACAAGATACAAGTTCATTTAGGCTAGCATGCACTGTGACATTTTACCGTTTCAACTTATAAACTCCTTGAGATTTTAAAGTCAGTTTAATAGCGTTGAAATTCAAGTTGAATCTCGAAAAAAAAAATTTAAATTAAATTATTTCTATGAATTAATAAGTTAGCATGACTTTTTCATCATAGCATTTTTTACGAGCTGTATTCGTTTTCTGAAACCAAGCACCCACTTTTTTCTTTTTTAAATCTATGAATCGTTCGCATATCTCCTACAACCTACAAATAAGGGCTAATAGAGGTTCTTTCTTTAATTATTTATTTATAATGTTTATTCTTGAAGAAAATAAGTATTTATTCTTTAATAAAATAAGGGATCCAAATATTTGTAATGTACAATAATATAGGCCTATATCTGCCTGCAGTTAAAAAGTTATATTTGTTTTGATTCATCCATTTATGTTACAATTAGCCTATTCTAAAAATAAAAATAAATAATGTCATAAAAAATGCCATCGGTCTGAATAAATTTTACCATTATAGAATTGGGGTAGTAATTTAGGAGGTGAAAATACAGTGAAATTACAAATGGCATGGGATTTTAAAGCATGACAACTGAAGGTCTATGAAACATGTGATGCATTTTTTTAAACAATGGCACTTAAAGTTTTCAACTAAAATATTACTATTTCAACCATATAGCCTGTGAATAAATAAATAAAATGCATACTTTTCAGTGAAAGAACACTGAGAGTGTAGGTTGCTTCTGGTGTTTGGATTTGTACTTCAATATAATGAGCTCCAAGTTTAAGGATAGCCTACACTAGTTGTATTTTTTTTTTTTTTTTACTCTCTATTTAACAGCATTAACTTACAATGAAATACGTCTTCCTTCAGGCAGACTGAATGTTTTCCTGCCTTGCTAAATGTTGGGTCAGTTTGCGCGCGTCCGGCGCGCTGTGAAGCGGGAGCAGCTTACGGAGGATTCCGTCTGGTCTTAAAGCCTTCCGCAAGCGCCTACGTTCACAAATAACAATGATTTTGGCAAATATAATGATTAATTATCAATTGATAATTTGTTATTATTTTGGTCTAGTGAAAATAATAATATGGGCTGTGGGAAAATAATGAATAAAAAGAGAAGGGCTGCTGTGAGTGCAGGCATGTTTCAACCCAGTAACATGACAACACACTGTTCCTCACAGCCAAAAAACAGACCGAGCTCAGTTCAGCTGGAGGGGGTTGGGGGGTAGTTCTGTATAACTTGTGGGGGTCGAGATAAAGGTGTGAATTTCTTGCTCTTTCATATGGACAGTCTTATGAGGGTTTCAAACTTGCAGAACAGGTTTTAGGACAACTTTAAAGAAAGGTTTGATCACTTCAAATGTTGACTACTGTATAGAGCAATAAAGTTTATTAGTTATTATAACATAATTTCAGAGGAAGTTGCCTTAACTTAAAAAAAAAAAAAAAAAAAACTGTTGCATTAGGGCTGGGCGATAGGCCTATGTCCTAAAAAAAATCCCCGATTTTTTTCACAAAAAAATCCGATTTACAATTTACAATTTTCAAATGACAAAGAAATTGTTCAAAACAAGTTTTAATATAAAAATATATTATTTTTTAATACTAGCCCATCATGCCATCCACTCGGCGTTAAGAGTTGTTCAGATTAAAACTGGCAGCTCCGCAGTGAGTCAGTGTCATGGACGGAGGACAGACCAAGTGTAGGCCTAAATCAGTTTTCTAGTCTATATTTTCATCTCGTTATGCCGCTGGTTTAGGTTATGTATTTATTTTTATTTCTTATATCAATTATTTGTAAATATAGCAGACACTGTCTAACCGTGTCTACACTGGACGGCCTTGTTCATATAGGGCGAAACATCTCTCACTCTGCAGCAGAGTATGTGAGAGTGGAGCAGCAACAATTTCCCTTCCCGCTCAGAGCATTTAATAATCACTAAACTCCGCGGTTCATTGATACCAGAAACACTGCTCCGCCTTCACTCCATGGCTAAAGTTGAAATGTTATGTTCATAATAGCTTAAAAAATTAAAATAAAAATAAATAAATAAATAAAATAACAGGAGAGTTTCAAAGGGGATTAGGCTATTGTGTGCAAACTTTTCGTCCTACCAAACGCCAAACTAATAAAATTGTTCTTTCTTTACTTAAATTATATGAAAGCAAGCAAAGAAGACTCCATTTAAAATCACTGAAGTTGTCAATTAATGAAGCTCTTTTTTTTTTACATCGTGTGCACTTTGTTGATAAGTGAGGACGTTTTATTAATCCATCCATTCTTTAGAGTTGCAATGATTTAGTTAAATCGTGCAGGTTTAATTTATTCGTTTCTTGTTTTAATTAGGTGTGTATCATATTCCTTAAAATATCAGAGTGCGTATCATGCTGAGTGTGACACGCAGCATTTATTCTTATTTGTCTACATATTTTATCTTCATTACAAATCTTGTTTGGTATTATTTTGGATAAATGCATGTAAAAAACATGATTTACTTTGTAATGCACATGCAAAATGTAAAACTTTCATCTTATTCGCAGTCTATAGCATTTTATAATTATTTTTACAATAATATTTAACTTAACCTGCTTTATATCTTTATTATTTAATGCAAAAGAGATTTATTAAAACAAGTTTATAAGAGTCATGCATCTGTTTAATCTTGATCAAGAACAACGAATGATCAATGATTTGGAGTGACATCGGCCATTAGATCATTTTAAAACGTCAAATAGCCTTCAATTTACAGGTTATAACTGCATCTGTCTCGGTTGTAGACTTGTGAAGATTATTTTTTTAATGCGGATCCCATACTGTAACCGAAAAGAAATGTGCTCTATTATTATTCATATTCAAGTGTTTGTGCAAAAATTATTAATGCACATGCCTGACAGGGAGGCGCCCTTTCGATCACTTGATTTTTTTCCTGAAAATGAAATAACTTAAAATTAGGGTGCCTCACATACATGAGAAATATATCTACAGAAAGCTTGAAATGTACGCATTATGTAATCTGTGAAGGTTGCATTTCTCTTTAAAGGCGCTTAGAGTATACTGTGGAGATTAGAGTCAGCACTGTGAATTTCATCTTGCAGCCGACAAAAAAACATTTGTTTATTAATAAATAATTCAAATTTCTCCTTTTTCACAATTATTAAGCTACTTCTGCCTGTGCTTTGTGGCAAACTTAATGCATGTGCTTGAGCGCGGAATATATTAAGGCTCATTATAGATTATAGATGTTAACTTAATATAAACATGCAATTAGTTGAATAATGACTTAAATGAATGACTAGGCTACTAGTAACTAGAAAATTCTTACGTGGGGGGCAGACCTATTAAATACCCTCTAGAGATCTCAAGCATTTTATACACGTTTGCATAAATTCTGAGAAGATTTTCGTGAATCCGGCCCCAGGTTTTGACTGCGAATGTCACATCAGTAACAAATTGCCCAGTAATGAAACTAAAAATAATTAGGCCTACATGACGCCTCGGGACAGTTTCTTATTACTGCAATATATTTTTACATTTGTATTGCCAAAAGACTGCAGCATTGCCGCGAACAATTAAAACTGAAAATAGTAGCTACAAAGCAACAAATACATTAAGAACAAATGTTTTTGTCTCTTTGGCAGATGCGCATCTCTTTCGCCAGTTTCTCTGTCTCTCTCTCAGAGGCACCTCATCTCTCCTGAGAAAAAAAAAAAACCTTATTATGTTGTAATGTATCTAATACTCTGTATGCAGTTGCAAAAATGACAAAAGCCAAACCAAATGAGGCATTTGTCCTACTTTGACTAAACCTGCTCTGCAAGTTTGAAACCCTCATAAGACACTTTCCATATAAAGAACAAGAGATTCATACATTTATTTCAACCCCCACAAGCTATACAGAACAAACCCCAACCCCCTCCAGCTGAACTGAATTCGGTCTGTTTTTTGGCTGCAAGGAACAATGTGTTGTCATGTTACTGGGTTGAAATATGCTGACTGCACTCACAGCAGCCCTACTCTTTTTATTTATTATTTTCTCACAGCCCATATTATTATTTTCACCAGATCATAATAATAATAGAAATAATAATTGATAATTCTTTGCGAAAATCATTGTTATTTGTGAACGTAGGATTTGAGGAAGGCTTTAAGACCAAGTGGAATCCTCTGCCAGCTGCTCCCGCTTCACAGCAAGCATGACTTGCGCTAACTGACCCAGGTTCACTGTCTGCACGTTTTGATTTTACAAAATCAGTTTGAGGCGAATGCAACTTATTGATCATGAGGCCAACATTTAGCGAGGCAGGAAAACATTCAGTCTACCTGAAGGAAGATGTATTTCATTGTAAGTTAATGCTGTTAAATAGAGAGTTAAAAACAAACAAACAAACAAACAAAAAAACCTAGTGTAGGCTATTCTTAAACTTGGAGCTCATTATATTGAAGTACAAATCCAAACACCAGAAGCAACCTACACTCTCTAAGTGTTCTTTCATTGAAAAGTATGCATTTTATTTATTCACAGGCTATATGGTTGAAATAATATTTTAGTTCAAATCTTTAAGTGCCATTGTTTAAAAAAAAATGCTTTATTGACTAATGTTTCATAGACCTTCAGTTGTTATGCTTTAAAATTCCATGCTAAATATGTAAAATTTAGGCCGATGGCATTTTTTGTATGACATTATTTATTTATTTATTTATTTATTTTTTGGATAATTGTAGCCTACATAAATGGGTGAAGCAAAACAAATATGATTATTTCTGATAACTTTTTAAGTGCAGGCAGATAAAGGCCTACGTTATTGTACATTAGAAATATTTGGATCGTCCCTTATTCTGTCCCTTATTTTCTTAAAGAATAAACACTATTTTCTTAAAGAATAAAAGAGAAAGAATCATAATTAGCCCTTATTTAAAAAACCTGTTGTAGGAGATATGCGAGCGAATAATAGATTTAAAAAAGAAAAAAGTGGGTGCTTTGTTTCCGAAATGGAAAACGAATACAGCTCGTTATCACACTGTAAAAAATGATATAATGAAAAGTCATAACATATTTTTAAGTTAGGCTACTTTAATTCATAGAAATAATTTAAAGCTTTTTTATACTAGATTCAACTTGAATCACAATACTATTAAACGGAGTTTACAATCTCAAGGAGTTTATAAGTTGAAATGGGTGAAAATGTCACAGTGCATGTTAAATAGCCTTAATGAACTTGTATCTTGTATAGTATCCGAAGCTTGTAAATAGTTAACAACATAGCCTAGATTAGGCCCAGACTCTGTTGCTAAGTATACTATAGTGTAAATTTGTTAACCCACAGTAACACATTTTAACCAATTAATCGCCTATTTTCATTTGCTGCATGTTTTTTTAAAACACGCTAAAAAGTTTATGAGAGGGAAAAAAATATATAAGGCATGTATAAATCTCATTTTATTACATTCAGAAATAATAACGGCAGGCCTAATAATGTTATAATGTACCAACAGGATATTAGTTCCCCTCACTTTACAACAAAACCTTTAAATTTAACTATCAGAACAGAACAAGAATTAAAAATATATAATTGTAATGGATAAATACAATTGCAGTATATAATAATATAGGCTTAGCTATAAAAATAAAATAAAAAAAAACAATTATAATAATTTAAAGCGAAACATAAGGTAAGGTTGGGCTTACCTCTCTCTTTCAGGACAAATCCAAACGTTTCCATAGAAGCTTAACTATTATTCATTAGGTAAAATAAGCTTTGTAGTTCACCCGTGTTTCAGTATCGACGGAAAAAAATCATAATTAGCAAAAATATGCCAAAGTGGACCGCTACTCACGCCTTATTGCACAGTGAACGGCTGTGCTTTTTCCAATGAATATGTGCGCGAGGCACCAGCGCGATCAAACAGCTGAAACTTGAAGGACTTTATTTTTTATTATTTATTTTTTCTACCAAGAATGAACCGAAATGAAAACATTTAGCTTTTAATCCGTGTGTGTATATATATATATATATATATATATATATATATATATATATATAGGCCAATATATGTAATGACTGTTAAATAACAATAGCATGCATAAGAGACTTTGTTTAAAGGTCTTTCTTTTAATTTTTGATGCGTAGACTGTAGCCTAAGACTATCCCACGTCTTGAAATTAACTCACTGTAAATTTTCTAATGGTTTTTAAGGATGTTACAATGTTATATTATAATGTTGTTGTTGTTTTATTCGTCCTTTCATCTCCGTTTACAAACCAACATTTTACAATTAGGCTACAGCCAGTTTGCAATCTGTCACTTTGAGCCACCTGGCAGCAGTTTTGCGAATGATTTTAACACGCGACTGACTTGCGGCGGCGGTACACGTGGTAGTATTACCCATTCTAGTTGTCCACCTACTGTAAATGAATGTAATATGGCAAAGATGAATACACTTTTGGAAGTTGAATGTAAGGGAACGTCTCGGTTACTTATGGTAACCCTCGTGGCGTCTCCGTTCCCTCCTTCAGGGAACGAGGGTTACCATATGTAACCGAGACGTTCCCTTTCAGTCGGTCACTATCGACGCCATGTCAGTGACCGACGAAAATGGAATCCCTACCAAAGCGCCATGGGTGCTGCCCCTTCCAGTGCCCTGTGCGAGCCGCCTGTGCCCCAATTAGGTGTAGGCCGGAGCTCGGAACAAGTAGTTCCACTCACCATTGTCAAAGCACTACCTCACTGGGTGAGATTGGATAACACTTGGAAAACGTACCTGTTCCGCTTGGAACAGGGACGCTGCGGAAGCCCCATCCTTCCCGAAGGAGGTCTCGGGAGCATATACACATATAGCATCTGTTTAGGTGTATATGGAGAAATTTGAGGTGATTCAAACCCTCTTGGAAAGGCAGAAGTCTGCCGGGGAAACAGGGGCTCTAAGGCTATACCGTGGACTATACGCATATGAGTACCGCTTAGATCTCAATATGGAACCCAGCCTTCCATGGTTCTCACGGATTCATCATGAAGGCCTGGCGCCGGACGTTCCGCTGTGTCCAGCTGCCTAGGGTGATGGAGGATCTCAACAAGGTCTACAGCCACTACCCGTTTGAGGTGAGAACACAGGAGGATACCGGCTCTACACGAAGGCTATAGAACCCAGCAAACGTGTTAGGGGTCGCCCAGCCCACAGCTCTACAAATATCTGTCAGCGAGGCACCACGAGCCAGTGCCCAGGAGGATGCAACACTTCTAGTTGAGTGAGCTCTCAACCTGAACGGGCAGGGCACACCCTGTGCCTGATAAGCCAGGGCTATGGCATCCACAATCCAGTGGGCCATCCTCTGCTTAGAGATGGCATTCCCCTTCTGCCGGCCTCCATAACAGACAAAGAGCTGATCGGAGGTCCTGAAGCTTTGTGTCCGGTCTACAAAGCATCTCAATGCTTGGACGGAACAGAGCAAAGCCAAGGCAGGGTCTGCCTCCTCCAGGGGCAGCGCTTGCAGGTTCACCACTTGGTCTTTGAAGGGTGTCGTGGGAACCTTGGGCACGTAGCCGGGCCGGGGCCTCAGGATTACCTGGGAGTCAGCCGGCCCAAACTCTAGGCACGAATCGTTGACCGAAAATGCGTGCAGGTCCCCTACCCTTTTGATAGAGGCCAGTGCAAGCAGGAGCAGAGTTTTCAATGAAAGAAACTTTGGCTCGACTGAATGCAAAGGCTCAAATGGGCCCTGCTGTAGTGATTTCAGCACCAGAGTCAGGTCCCAAGAGGGTATGGAGGGGGGCTGGGAAGGATTTAACCTCATGGCCCCTCTAAGGAACCTGATGACGAGGTCATGCTTACTTAAAGACTTCCCATTCACGGGGTCATGGTACACAGCAATAGCGACAACCTGGACTTTGAGGGTGGAGGGAGATCTTGCTGCAGAAAGGAAAGCACGACCGCAATCGGGCATCTTCGGGGGTCTTCCCGGCGAGAACAACACCACTTGACAAACAGGTTCCACTTCAAGGCGTAAGCGTGTCTCGTAGACGGTGCTCTTGCCAAAGTGATGGTGTTCACTACCTCCTGGGGTAGGTCACCTAGAACCTCCGCGTCCCATCCAGGGACCAGACATGGAGTTTCCAAAGGTCTTGACGCGGGTGCCAAACGGTGCCCCGTCTCTGAGTCAGTAGATCCTTCCTCAGAGGAATTGGTCGCGAGGAGCACTAGTTTGGGGAACCAGGTCCAAGTGGGCCAATACGGCGCCACTAGCAAGACTCGCTCCTCGTCCTCCCGGACTTTGCACAGTGTTTGTGCAAGAAGGCTCATTGGGGGAAACGCATATTTGCTTAGGCCCCGCGGCCAGCTGTGTGCCAGTGCGTCTGTGCTGAGAGTTCCCTCGGTCAGGGAGTAGAACAACTGGCAGTGAGCGGTCTCTGGAGAAGCAAACAGGTCTACCTGAGCGGCTCCGAACCGTCTCCAAATCAGCTGGACCATCAGGGGATGGAGTCGCCATTCTCCAGGGGAGCATTGCTCGACACAGCTCGTCGGCTGTACGGTGGAGCAGGCCCGGAATGTGAACGGCACGAAGCGACCTCAGAACCTTCCGACTCCAAAGGAGGAGGTGGCGGGCGAGTTGTGACATGCGACGGGAGCGCAGACCACCTTGTCGGTTGATGTACGCAACGGTCGCCGTGTTGTCCATTCGGACCAGCACATGCTTGCCTCGTAAGTGACCTTTGAGATGGTTCAAGGCAAGGTGCACTGCTAACAACTCTAGGCAATTGATGTACCACTGCAGCTGCGGGCCCGTCCAAACCCCTGCGACTGCATGCCTGTTGTACGTGGCCCCCCAGCAGGTGGTGGAGGCATCCGTGTAAACCACAGTATGCCTGGAGATCTGCTCTAGGGGCACCCCTGCCCTGAGAAACGCAAGATCTGACCACGGGGTGAGGGTTTGGTGACAGGCCGGTGTAACTTGGACCCGGTGAGTGCCGCGCTTCCACGCCCACCTCGGGACTCGGCCATAAAGCCAGTGCTGGAGCGGTATGTAACAGGCCGAGCGGTGAAAGTGCCGCTGCGGCCGCCATATGCCGCAGGAGCCTCAGAAATAGTTTCAGTGGGACCGCTGTCCTGCCCTTGAATGTATTCAAGCAGGCTAGCACCAACCGTGCACATTCCTCTGTGAGGCGTGCTGTCTGTTCGACTGAATCCAACTCCATACCAAGAAAAGAGATCCTCTGCGTTGGCGAAAGTTTGCTCTTTTCCCAGTTGACCCGAAGGCCCAACAGGCTGAGGTGCCGGAGCACCAGGTCCCTGTGCTCGCACAACTGATCCCGAGATTGTGCTAGTATCAGCCAATTGTCTAGATAGTTGAGAATGCAAACACCCTGCTCTCTGAGGGGAACAAGAGCCACCTCCGCGACTTTCGTGATGACACGGGGGAGGCAGGGACAGCCAGAAGGGTAGGACCTTGTACTGATATGCCCGTCCTTCGAATGCAAACCGCAGAAAAGGTCTGTGGCGCGGAAGGATCGACACATGAAAGTACGCGTCCTTCAGGTCGATCGCTGCAAACCAATCTCGGGGACGGACGCACCCGAAGATGCGTTTCTGCGTCAACATCTTGAACGGTAGCCGATGAAGGGCCCGGTTCAAAACGCGCAGATCCAAGATCGGTCGTAACCCACCGCCTTTCTTGGGTACAATGAAGTAAGGGCTGTAAAACCCCGTCCTCATATCGGCTGGAGGGACCGGCTCTATAGCGTCCTTCGCCAGTAGGACTGCGATCTCTTCCCGTAGAACAGGGGCATCGGACGCTTTCACTGTAGTGAAGCGGATACCGCTGAACTTGGGGGGACGCCGGGCGAACTGAATCGCATAGCCGAGGCTGATAGTCCACAGGAGCCAGCGAGACGGGCTGGGTAGCACTGACCAGGCACTTAGAAACCGTACAAGCAGGACCAGCGGAACCACAGCTGTACCCGCAGTCGGGCAGCGAGGTGGAACACAGGGACCCATCTCGGGCGGCTTGTGAGCAGGCCTGAGTGTGGTGCAAGTGTGGGGTGCAGGGCACACCTGTTTCCACGGGTTGGCAGAGGGTGCATGAGCAAGGCCTTTGTTGATGCTCTCGAACCGCCCGCTGCTGCCATCTGGCGAAGGAGGAGGATGAGTGAAGTCCAGTGTTTGGCCGTCCGCAACTCTCCGTGCCCTCCTGGGACCCAGAGACAGAGAAAACCGCTCTCTTGGGGAGCTCTCAGGGGAGGGAGAGGTGCTTTCACCATCCCCCAAAAAGCGGCTACCTCTCTCTGGGCCACCCGTCCCGAGGCCTCTTGCTCTTCCGCTCACCGCCAGGTTTGACGGGGGCCAGGACGGGTGGGGCGGCATGCCTACGCCCAGCTCTACGGCACCACTTGCTGGAGGCTGCTGCGGATGCGGCGCGGGAGCGGGGTGGACGCAGGGGGCTGCCCTCGGCGTCGAGCAGGCTGGGGTGCTGCAACCGGCGGACGGGTGGAGGCAGCAGCTGCCCGCCGGGCAGAAGGTTGGACCGCCTCAGTCTACTCCCGTGCAGCCGAGAACTGCTGGGCCAGGTTCTCGACCACGTCACCGAAGAGGCCGGTCTGGGACACAGGCATTAAGGAACTGATCTTTGTTGGCGTCCCTCATTTCAACCAGACTCAGCCAGAGAGGGTGCTCCTGGACCACAAGCGTGGACATTGCACGACCCAGAGAACGCGCTGTGACCTTCGTCGCTCGGAGCGCAAGGCCAGTGGCGGTTCTGAGTTCTTTCAGAACTTCTGGATCGTGACCACCCTTGTGCAGGTCCTTCAGTTACCTGCAGTAACGCCACAGCGTGTAAGGCAGAAGCAGCTTCCCTGAAAGCCATATAGGCACCACCGGTTAGACCAGACGAATACCTATAGGCCCGGGAAGGAAGCACCGGGTCTCCCCGCCAGCAGGAGGCAGACTTAGGACACAATAGCATCACTATCGCCATGTTCACTGGGGGAATCACCGAATACCACTTCGCTGCACCACCATCGAGGGTGGTGAGGGAGGAGGAGCCCACCAGCCGGTTTCTGGCAGTAAAAGGTGCCATCTACAACCTGGTGAGCTCGTCATGCACTTCCGGGAAGAAAGGCACCAGGGTGGGGCGCTAAGAACCAGCGCGCGCCACCTTGAGAAACCAATCATCCTGACTCGAGGGCTCGGGACGCGGTGGAGATTTCCACTCGAGCCCAACCCTCTCGGCGGCCCGGGAAAGCATAGCTGTCATCTCCGGATCCAATTCAGGCTTTGCCACCGTCCCAGAGGGCAGCAGCGCAGCTGAATCTTCATCTGACAGCTCTCCCTCCAAAGCTGAGATCGACATCTGGTCGGGGGGAGGCCCACTGGATACCACTGGTATGGTCTTTGAAGAGGGCCCAGCGCGTTCCGTGGGTTACTCCTCTGGATCGGAGATGCAAGAGGAGTGATGGTCCCCAGAGGGTTGGTTCCCTGCGGGGTTTACAACCACTGTAATCCTCAAACCGCCTGTGCTACTGCTGGAAGTGGTTCTCGTCTGTCGGCCGCCAGAATGAGCCCCAGATCGCGGCAGCGGCAACGGGACTCCGCCCCCTTTTTTGAAGGAAGCGGAGCCTGGTTCGCAGCTCTGAGATGATCATCTTCCCGCAGAGGGAACATGACTCATCCACGAAAGCTACCTCAACGTGTTTGCCCAGACACGGGAGGCAGCGATCTTGACCGTCACCCGTTGCCAGGTAACGACCGCACCCAGAAACGCACCTGTGAAACGGCATCCTTATAAGGATGATCCGTCGTCTTTACAAAGATTCACCCATGAAGCTCTTTTAGAGAAATTTGCTCTTTAGGAAGTGCTCTTTTAGTGCTGAGGCGCACAGGGCAATTGGCCGCTTGCAACACGACAGGGGGTAGTGCAGCCTGAAGTGTGCAATCCACTCGACGCTGGAGCTGAAGCGCCGTCTCGCCAACACACGAAGCTTCCGAGAGCGTGCTGAACTCGTAGTTCACAGCAAACACAGTTGAGCAGAACGATACTAACGCTCGGCACCGAAGCGAAAAGCTGGTATGCATTGCACCTGCTGCCTTATTATACTCACGCTGTGATCAGCGGCAGCTGGATGCAATAATTGCATGCCAATGTGCATTGGCTCGTTTAGTTTACACTCGAGGTAGATTGGTCTATCGAAGCGATATCCCATTTTCGTCGGTCACTGACATGGCGTCGAGAGAGACCAACTGAAAGGGAAATGTAATTTTGGAATTTCTGTGGTCTAATGTGATGTTGTTCATGTTCTTGTTCATGATGAATTTTTTTTTTTATTACTGTAATTAATTTATAGCGTTAACAAAATGACCCGTTGCATTAATTTTGCGAGCGATGACTGATTGAATGTATTTTTAGTCCAGTGCTTGTATATAACACTAGTATTGATGAAGTTCAGGCTGTAATATGCCAATTCACCAATTCACTATCTCAACAAATTAGAATACTTCATAAGACCAATAAAAAAACATTTTTAGTGAATTGTTGGCCTTCTGGAAAGTATGTTTATTTACTGTACATGTACTCAATACTTGGTAGGGGCTCCTTTTGCTTTAATTACTGCCTCAATTCGCCATGGCATGGAGGTGATCTGTTTGTGGCACTGCTGAGGTGGTATCCCAGACAGCAAGCAGTTTTGGCCCAGATCCGGCCCACATCTGGCCCGCATGGATTTCACGCGGGCCAGATCTGGGCCGAAACTGCTTGCTGTCTGGGATGGAATCCCAGGTTTCTTTGACAGTGGCCTTCAGCTCATCTGCATTTTTTTGGTCTCTTGTTTCTCATTTTTCTCTTGACAATACCCCATAGTTTCTCTATGGGGTTCAGGTCTGGTGAGTTTGCTGGCCAGTCAAGCACACCAACACCATGGTCATTTAACCAACTTTTGGTGCTTTTGGCAGTGTGGGCAGGTGCCATATCCTGCTGGAAAATGAAATCAGCATCTTCAAAAAGATGGTCAGCGGAAGGAAGCATGAAGTGCTCCAAAATTTCTTGGTAAATGGGTGCAGTGACTTTGGTTTTCAAAAAACACAATGGACCAACACCAGCAGATGACATTGCAACCTAAATCATCACAGACTGTGGAAACGTAACACTTGACTTCAAGCAACTTGGGCTATGAGCTTCTCCATCCTTCCTCCAGACTCTAGGACCTTGGTTTCCAAATGAAATACAAAACTTGCTCTCATCTGAAAAGAGGACTTTGGACCACTGGGCAACAGCCCAGTTCTTCTTCTCCTTAGCCCAGGTAAGATGCCTCTGACGTTGTCTGTGGTTCAGGAGTGGCTTAACAAGAGGAATACGACAACTGTAGCCAAATTCCTTGACACGTCTGTGTGTGGTGGCTCTTGATGCCTTGACCCCAGCCTCAGTCCATTCCTTGTGAAGTTCACTCAAATTCTGGAATCGATTTTGCTTGACAATCCTCATAAGGCTGCGGTTCTTTCGGTTGGTTGTGCATCTTTTTATTCCACACTTTTTCCTTCCACTCAACTTTCTGTTTACATGCTTGGATACAGCACTCTGTGAACAGCCAGCTTCTTTGACAATGAATGTTTGTGGCTTACCCTCCTTGTGAAAGGTGTCAGTGATTGTCTTCTGGACAACTGTCAGATCAGCAGTCTTCCCCATGATTATGTAGCCTAGTGAACCAAACTGAGAGACAATTTTGAAGGCTCAGGAAACCTTTGCAGGTGTTTTGAGATGATTAGCTGATTGGCATGTCACCATATTCTAATCATCAAAAATCATCAAAATTAAAAGAACCAAAGACTTAAACTACTTCAGTCTGTGTGCATTAAATTTATATAATACACAATTTGAAAAGTTTCACAATTTGATTTGAATTACTGAAATAAATGAACTTTTCCACGACATTCTAATTTATTGAGATGCGACTGTATATATATATATATATATATATATATATATGTGCATCTAAAAAATTAGAACATCATGAACTTTTTTTTTTGGAACTTATTTAAAAAAACGAAACTTTCATACATTCTAGATTCATTACATGCAACGTAAAACATTTAAAAAAATATATTTTTTTATTTTGATGATCAGAGCTTACAGCTCATGAAAGTAAAAAAATACTCAATACTTGGTCGGGGCTCCTTTAGCACAAGTTACAGCATCAGTGAGCAGTGGCAGAGCTAGAGTTTTATACATGGGGTGTCCAAGTCTAATTCAGGGGGTCCATGACCCTGACAGAAAATCAGTGTATAACTCGAACCTGGCATAAAGAAACATGAATAAATCCTACAATTGCTGATTTATTCACATTACCCCACTGTCAGGGATTCTGCACGATCACAATCGCTGTCATCACCACAGTCACCAGCCCCGAAGCACACCAGATCCCAGTCACCTGATTATTGATCACCTGCACTCTGAAATCATGGTCTCTTCATAAACGCTCCGCACGCAGTCTCTCATTGTCCAGTCTACAGTTCACTTACCTGACTCTCTCATGCTACTAATCTGTCTGTGTTTACCCTCAGATGCTCCAGCACTCCCCCAATCCTGTTCTCCTTGACTCCTGCATGATTCCCGATCAACCTGCAAAAGACACAACACCAGTCACCTCAGATAAAAACCCAAGAACTGTTCAATGTGTTGCTACTCATCTCCTCACTGTTCCAGCCATCACATTCTGCAACTCATTCAATAAACATACCTGTTATTGCACTAACCACTTGTTTCCAGCCTATGTTGTGAAAGAAGACCCAGACCTACAACATTCACCTCCATGGATCCCTGGCACCCAACACCCGCTGATGTCCTGGAGAAACTGGTCAATACCCTCCGGACTTCACTCACACAGGTCTCCGCTCCGCCCGCTGCCTCTGTAAGTCCCATGGCCTTGCCTGCCTCCTTCACGGGTGATGCAGCTGAGTGTGGCGGCTTCCTGCTACAAGTGGCTCTGTTTATTGAGATGCAACCACAGAAATTCCCCACCGAACACTCCAAGGTAGCTTTTCTCATTTCTCTATTGACTGGCAAACTTCTGCTATGGGCTTGTGCAATATGGAACGTCAATAGTACCATAATCGACTCGTATGATGCTTTCACTAACAATTTTTAGAAGGTGTTTAGTTCAGCTACCGGAGCGTTGTGCCTATCATCAGGGATTGAATCGGCACAGCCATGTCTATCTACGATTGGACTTGAAAGCTTAATACGAAGAGCCACCTGCATACCTCAGCGCTTGTCAGCTTGCCAACCCACTGGAGCTGCTCACCCGACTCACTCATTTACTTCCATGACCTGGCCAAACATCGTCACCATGTCAAGCAGGTCCTCCAACGACTCCGACAACATCAATTCTACCTTAAGCTGGAGAAATGTGAATTCCATTGCTCCACTGACAGTTCCTCGGGTACATCATCGGCCAAGATGGGATCCAGATGGACCAGGGGAAAGTTCAAGCCATACGGGAATGGCCACTCCCACAGACGGTGAAAGACCTACAATGATTCCTGGGATTTGCCAACTTCTACTGTCAATTCATTAAAAACTACAGTATGTTTACTACTCCACTCACCTCAATCCTTCGCGGTAAGACCAAGTCCCTGTCCTGGACCTCCAACGCCCATGAATCCCTTGAAAGACTCCAGGAAGTGTTCAGCATGGACCCATCTTGTGTCATCCAGACCCCCAAGCACCATTCGTGGTGGAGGTTGACGCTTCCACCACTGCAGTCGGGGCAGTGTTGTCCCAGCAGTTTGGTGAGCCTCCTAGCCTCCACCCTTGTGCATATTTTTCCAAGACACTGTCCCCAGCGGAGGTAAACTATGACACCGGTAACCAAGAACTGTTTGCCATCAAATTAGTCAAGTCAAGTCAAGTCTGCTTTATTGTCAATTCTTCCACATGTACAGTACATACATACAGAGAATTAAAATTGTGTTATTCCCAGACCCTTGGTGCATACAGATAACACTAACAGTAAAACATTAAATACAGATAAAATATAAAGTACAACTATACAAATCGGTCATGTGAAAAAAAGATAATTAAAGCAGCACAAGGCACATGGCAGATAGAGTGCAATCCAGTGAAGTAATAAAAAAAACAGTGCAGATATAATGATTGTAGTGCAAAAGAGCTTATTCAGTCTGAATTCAGTCTGAAATTAGCTCTCGAGGAGTGGCGACCCTGGCTGGAGGGAGCACAGCATCCATTCAGAGTCATCACTGACCACAAGAACCTTCAGTACCTGAGAGATGCTAAAAGACTAAACCCCCATCAAGCACGCTGGGCCTTATTCTTCACATGGTTAAATTTCACCATCACCTACCATCCCGGAAACTGATGCCTTATCACCCTTGCATTCACCAGACTCACCCTCAGAACCAGAACCCACCATCCCTCCAGCCCTCATTGTCAGTCCCATTCAGTGGGACCTCTCTGAGAACATTTGTGTCGCCACTCTCCACGAACCAGCCCCGCTGGGAGGCCCAGAAGGGAAGACCTACGTCCCACCATCACAACGACAACCCCTTCTGGGCTCAGTATACAACCTTCCGGGCTTTGGGCACCCAGGAAGCAGATGGACCCCTCGCTCCTCCAAGCTCTGTACTGGTGGCCCAGTATGACCCGGGACGTCATCCAGTACGTCCGCAGCTGCTCAGTCTGTGCCATGTCGAAGACGCCCGGACACTTCCCCGTAGACAAGCTCATGCCATTGCCCGTCACACGTAGACCCTGGTCCCATATTGGAATTTATTTTGTGATGGATATTCCCAACTCCGATGGCAACAGCTGTGTCCTGGTAACTGTTGAGCGCTTTTCAAAAGCCTGCAAGTTTATCCCCCTCAGGGGTCTCCCCACAGCCCTGGAAATGGCTGAATGCCTGTTTAACCATATCTTCAGGAACTTCTGTCTTCCAAAGGAGATTGTCTCAGACCATACTGGCATGATGACCAGCACAGCTGGAGATGCTTCCTCCCTTGGGACGAGTACGCTCAAAACTCACTCCGCCAAGACACTACAGGGCTGACTCCTTTCCAATGCATACTCAGTTTCCAACCCCCACTCTTTCCTTGGATGGGAGAGCCCTCGGAGGTTCCAGCTGTGGACTACTGGTTCCAAGCGAGTGAGAGAGTGTGGGACTCAGCTCAGCTTCCTCTTGAAAATATCCCATAGATTCCATATGGGGTTCAGGTCAGGCATGTTGGCTGGCCAATCGAGCACAATAAGATCATGACCAGCAAACCACTTGGAAGTGGTTTTGGCACTGTGGACAGGTGCTAAAGTCCTGCTGGAAAAGGAAATCAACATCTCCATAAAGCTTGTCAGCAGATGGAAGCATATAGTGGTCCAAAATCTCTTGGTAGATGGTTGCATTGACTTTGGACTTGATAAAACACAATGGGGCAACACCAGCAGACGTCACGGCACCCTAAATCATCATTTACTTTGGAAACTTCACACTGGACTTCAAGCAACTTGGATTCTGTGGCTCTCCAGTTTTCCTCCAGACTCCAGTCCTTGATTTCCAAATAAAATGCTAAATTTACTTTTATCTGAAAATAGGACTTTGGAGCACTGAGCAACAGTCCAGTTCTTTTCTCCTTAGCCCAGGTAAGATGTTTCTGATGTTGTTTCTGTTTCAGAAGTGGCTTGGTAGACCTTTTCCTGACGACGTCTGAGCGTGTGACTCTTGATGCACTGACTCCAGCTTCAGTCCACTCCCTGTGAAGCTCTACCAAGTGTTTGAATCGGCTTTGCTTGACATTATTCTCAAGCTTGCGGTCATCCCTGTTGCTTGTGAACCTTTTCCTACCCAATTTCTTCCTTCCAGTCGACTTTCTATTTAATATGCTTTGATACAGCACTCTGTGAACAGTCACTCCTTTCAGTAATGACCTTCTGTGACTTACCATCTTTGTGGATGGTGTCAATGATTGTCTTCTGGACCATTGCCAAGTCAGCAGTCTTCCCCATTATTGTTGTTTCAATGAACAAGAGATACCCAAAATTTATGATGTAGGGATGGTCATTCAATGAAACTCAAATATAAATATTCTAATATTTTGAGGTACTGGATTTTTGACTTTCATGAGCTGTAAACTTCAATCATCAAAATTAAAATGAAAAAAAAATGTTTTACTTTACATGTAATGAATCTAGAATATATGAAAGTTTCACTTTTTGAAATAAGTTACAAAAAGAAAACTTTTTTTACAGTATTCAAATTTTTTGAGACATACCTGTATATTCATATACATATACATATATATATATATATATATATATATATATATATATATATATATATATATCAAACTAGGACTGGGCAAGTTAACATGTTATTATCGCGTTAATGCATTAATTGATTAAAGCTGACAATTATTTTATCGCGCGTTAACGCAGTTTTTTATTATTATGAAAGTCCTCTGCTCACTGGCTCTGAATACACATACAGACAAACCATGGGTCACAGGAGGGGTGGGATGTTGATCAGTACTGGCTTGGGATGGGTGTCATCACATGTCCCAACCATTGAGAGCATTTGGGGTGGCCTAAGACTGCAGCAGTGCTCACATGAAGCGCTCTCGATTGTGTTGCATATCATAGAAGACCATGTTATCATCTGTTAATTTTAATTTTTGTAGAAAACTGGTTAATTTAAAACTTTTTTGCACTATTTTCATCTTCTGGTTTAAAATCTACATCGTGTTGATGTCACAATTTGTGACGTTCCAAAGGACTATGGTACACTGATGACGCGTCGGTGTCTTTTAAATTATTCATGAGACTGCGTGTTCTTATCCTATGAGAAGATGTTTCAATTAATTATTCACAACAGCATGTGTTGATTTGCTATGGTAGACGCTTCAGACTGTGAGATCACGTACATTAACTGAGATAAACATTCATGGATCGAAGGAGAGTATTTGTTTTTGCTTTGTAATAAGAGTTCGGCACAAACGCGATTCATTCACTTAGTGAGTGTAACCGTTTTTACAGCTCCGTGACACACAAGCCGTCAAAAGGCTTATATCAACGCCACAGAATAAGCCTTAAAAGTTATCAGAGGTGCAACAGTGTGTTCATGAATATGTTTTCGATGCAGAGTGCAAATGGCTGTGCATTTATTTGTTTTTAACTCAATGGGAGTGAAATGAAACTGTCTTAAACTGAAGTTGTCTGTGTCTCCTCTTGCCCTCCACTCCTCAGCACACTACGCCCACTCTTTTAGAGTTTTTTTTTAAATGTGATAAGAACTAAGCAGTGCTGAAACGGGGTTTCATGACCCTTTAAACACAGAAAACTTTAGTTTGATTTATATGTTAGCTTACGCATGCTTGTATGACTGTACTGGGATAATGATTATGCCACATAACTCATCTCCATTTTAATTTACATTTTTCGGTTTCTAATTGATTTTCATTTCCTATCTTATTATTTCTCAAACACAGGGATTCCCATCAGAACAGACATGAAATGAAGACTCTTTCTGCACCTAAATCTATCGTCTCACAGACATGAGAAACAGCTTTTACCAGACTGATCCCACTCTGAATGTTTCATGATATATAGAGATTAAAGTCTCATGAGTGCTGATAGAAAGGAAAAAAAAAGAGAATGTAATCATTTATTTGTAATGTGGTTTTATATTGTGTACTGTTATACTGTAAAAAGAGAACATGCAGTTGTTACTTTAAAGATCTGTTTGTGTAATATCTGGCAATATTGTGTAATACAACACATGCGACAATGTTGCATGCCCAGTTAGGTGCAACCCTCAGACACTTCAGACACTGAAATCTTTCCTTTAGTTGCCCAAAGGTAATTTCAATGTGTGCCCTTGCTGCATTGTAATGGGTTTGAGGTCTGGGGTTTGGGTCAGGGAATGGAGTTATGAAGTAATGCCTGCAGACATAGCCCCTGTCTCATGACCAGAATCTCCTAGTAATCACCTCTACAATGGTAAAATGAAATTCTTTTTGGCCCAGAATAAGTGTACGTAATAAAGTTAGCCAGACATCTATAAACTGTGTGCAGTTTATGGCACCAATCATATTAGAAAAGCTTGGGGACAGTCAAATCATATTTACTGGCATGGTCATGATTGCATGATCTTCATTAAAAATTATAATAAACCTGCAATAGTGAAAAAACTCTGTTTTCAACCTGGGGTCTTAAGTGGCTTGGAAAAATCACAAAAACTGTTTGAGTGCCAGGTAAACTCTGCGAATGGCATGACAGACAGCACTTTCCACAAGTTTGTGTGCCGCCGCGTCTGCAAAATGCATTTGTAGCTTTTGACCGCTGAGTGGCACTTTAACCACAAGTTATCAAGCAAACACTTCAAAGTGCATTTTCACAAATACCCATCAGCTTTACCTCGCCGATGTTACATTTGACGACTGCAGTCGGCGGAAAATGACAGAAAAACAATGTAGGCCTAGATAAAATATTTAATATTCACCGATGCAAATTTAGTACTTGTGAAGTTACGTGCATTTCTCATATAGAACAAATTCAAGCAGGATAATTGTCCAGTCTATGAGCCGATTTTAAAATGTCATGCCAAATATTGGCCCATTTTGGATTCCATCAGAGCTACACATTCCAAAAAAGTTGGAACAGGTAGCAATAAGAGGCCGGAAAAGTTAAATGTACATATAAGGAACAGCTGGAGGACCAATTTGCAACTTATTAGGTCAATTGGCAACATGATTGGGTATAAAAAGAGCCTTTCAGAGTGGCAGTGTCTTTCAGAAGTCAAGATGGGCAGAGGATCACCAATTCCCCCAATGCTGCGGCGAAAAATAGTGAAGCAATATCAGAAAGGAGTTTCTCAGAGAAAAATTGCAAAGCGTTTGAAGTTATCATCATCCACAGTGCATAATATCATCCAAAGATTCAGAGAATCTGGAACAATCTCTGTGCGTAAGGGTCAAGGCCGGAAAACCATACTGGATGCCCGTGATCTTCAAGACCCTTAGACTGCACTGCATCACATACAGGAATGCTACTGTAATGGAAATCACAACATGGGCTCAGGAATACTTCCAGAAAACATTGTCGGTGAACACAATTCACCGTGCCATTCGCCGTTGCCGGCTAAAACTCTATAGGTCAAAAAAGAAGCCATATCTAAACATGATCCAGAAGCGCAGGTGTTTTCTCTGGGCCAAGGTTCATTTAAAATGGACTGTGGCAAAGTGGAAAACTGTTCTGTGGTCAGACGAATCAAAATTTGAAGTTCTTTTTGGAAAACTGGGACGCCATGTCATTTGGACTAAAGAGGACAAGGACAACCCAAGTTGTTATCAGTGCTCAGTTCAGAAGCCTGCATCTCTGATGGTATGGGGTTGCATGAGTGCGTGTGGCATGGGCAGCTTAAACATTTGGAAAGGCGCCATCAATGCTGAAAGGTATATCCAAGTTCTAAAACAACATATGCTCCCATCCAGACATCATCTCTTTCAGGGAAGACCTTGCATTTTCCAACATGACAATGCCAGACCACATACTGCATCAATTACAACATCATGAGTGCGTAGAAGAAGGATCCGGGTACTGAAATGGCCAGACTGCAGTCCAAATCTTTCACCCATATAAATCATTTGGTGCATCATAAAGAGGAAGATGCGGCAAAGAAGACCTAAGACAGTTGAGCAACTAGAAGCCTGTATTAGAAAAGAATGGGACAACATTCCTATTCCTAAACTTGAGCAACTTGTCTCCTCAGTCCCCAGATGTTTGCAGACTGTTATAAAAAGAAGAGGGGATGCCACACAGACATGGCCTTGTCCCAACTTTTTTGAGATGTGTTGATGCCATGAAATTTAAAAACTTATTTTTCCCTTAAAATGATACATTTTCTCAGTTTAAACATTTGATATGTCATCTTTGTTATATTCTGAATAAAATATTGGAATTTGAAACTTCCACATCATTGCATTCTGTTTTTATTCACAATTTGTACAGTGTCCCAACTTTTTTGGAATCGGGTTTGTATATTTACGCTAAGCTAAGTATTACACCATATTTTAGATTTGAAACACTTAACAGGTGTGCAGCATTATTTACATGTACCTTTAATCATTTAGCAGGCACTTTTATCCAAAGCGACTTACAAATGAGAACAATAGAAGCAATCAGACCAACGAGAGAACAACAACAGTATACCAGTGCCATGACAAGTCTCAGTTAGTCTAGCACAAAACTCATAGCAAGGTTTTTTCTTTTTTTTTCTTTCCCAAGAATAGAATAGACAAGAAAAGAAAAGGTAAGTGCTAGCTTTAGTTGGTCAAGTGCTGGTGAAAACTGGTGAGTCTTTAGATGTTTTTTGAAAATGAGTAAAGACTCGGATGTTTGAATTAAGATTGGGAGGTCATTCCACATGCCAGGCACAGTCCAGGAAAAGTTTCATGAGAGTGACTTTGAACCTCTTTGGGATGGCACCACAAGGTGCCGTTCACTTGCAGAACGCAAGCTTCTGGAGGGCGCATAAGTTTGAACTAGTGAGTTTAGGTATATTGGTGCCGTGCCAGTGGTCGTCTTGTAGGCAAGCATCAGTACCTTGAATTTGATGCGAGCGGCTACTGGTAGCCAGTGTAACCTGATGAGGAGAGGAGTGACGTGAGCTTTTTTTGGCTCATTGAAGACAACTCTCGCTGCTGCATTCTGGATCAGGTGTAGAGGCTTGATGGTACATGCAGGAAGGCCCGCCAGGAGAGCATTACAATAGTCCAGTCTGGAGAGAACAAGAGCTTGGACAAGAAGTTGGGTGGCTTGCTCTGACAGGAAGGGTCTAATCTTCCTAATGTTGTATAAGGCAAATCTGCAGGACCGGGTCGTTGTAGCAATATGATCTGTGAAGCTTAACTGATGATCCATCACAACTCCTAGGTTTCTGGCTGTCCTGGAAGGAGTTATGGTTGATGAACCCAGCTGTATAGAGTAGTTGTGATTTAACGACGGGTTAGCTGGAACCACCAGCAGTTCTGTCTTAGTAAGATTGATATAATATAAATCATGTGTTACTTTACCTTAAAGAAATGGTGGTTTATTTTGCATCGGAGCATTAAAAGTGGTAGCCTATTTCAGGGTAGGCTACATACATAGATTCTAAATGTCAATATTCTTACCGGATTTTTCAGACTATAAGTCGCATCTAAGTATAAGTCGCATCAGTCCAAAAATACGTCATGACGAGGAAAAAAACATATAAGTTGCACTGGACTATAAGTCGCGTTTATTTAGAACCAAGAACCAAGAGAAAACATTACCGTCTACAGCCGCGAGAGGGCGCTCTATGCTGCTCATTGCTCCTGTAACCAGATCGGCTGCATATTTTACTACCTTCAGTTTGTAATCTGCAGAATAGGATTTTCTTTTTGGGGACATTTTGTTTGCATTCAGTCTTTCTCAGTTGTCTTTAAGTTAATATTTCAGTTAACAGTTTTCAGTTGTTTTCAGTTAATGTTTTTAGGGGTATGCTACAGGAGCAATGAGCAGCATAGAGCGCCCTCTCGTGGCTGTAGACGGTAATGTTTTCTCTTGGTTCATTTCTCTTGGTTCATGTCAAATTAATTTTGATAAGTCGCACCTGACTATAAGTCGCAGGACCAGCCAAACTATGAAAAAAGTGTGACTTATAGTCCGGAAAATACGGTACATTACTTAATATTTGTCACAAATATATTATATATTAAAATTCCTTTAATAAAACAGCATGCATTTTTGATATTCGTTACCTGTCCTTTATTTTTTTAAAATAACTACGTGGGGAAAAGATATCTGTTCACTTATTAAGAAATTGTTGTGCATTTTATGAATTATTTCCTTTATTTTAGTATAATTTTGCTCCCATTATTTAAGCCTAACTAAAACAAGAAACGGATAAATTAAACTTGGCACAATTTAGCTAAAATTGAAACTGAAAAGAAGGGACAGATTAATAAAACGTCCTCTGTTTAAACTCAAGTTCTCTCATAATCATGCTGATGACTGCTGTGATCTGTTTCAGGCTTTCTGTATCATAACATTTTAGAAATGAATTTATTTTAATACATTGCCGAAATACATTGTAGATATGCTCACTGAATATAAACCTAACAGAGCACTAAGATCAGTAGGATTGAGTCAGTTAGAAATACTAAGGGTTCACACAAAACAAGGGGAGTCTGCTTTAAGTTATTATGCCGCCCGCAGTTGGAATCAGCTTCCAGAAGAGATCAGATGTGCTAAAACATTAGTCACATTTAAATCTAGACTCAAAACTCATCTGTTTAGTTGTGCATTTATTGAATGAGCACTGTGCGATGTCCGAACTGATTACACTGTATTTTATGTATTCACTGTATTTTATGTAAAATCATTTTCTATTTTTAACTGTTTTAAATTCATTTTAAATCAGTTTCAATATTTTTTTTTGATTCCTTGTTTTACTTTTGTGATTTTTTTTATTTCTTTTATCTTTCTTTTATGTAAAGCACTTTGAATTACCATTGTGTATGAAATGTGCTATGTAAATAAACTTGCCTTGCCTAATAAAATTTTAGAAATTGCATTCTCAACAAGAACATAGCAGAGATTCAGCCCAGTGCGGGTCAGAAATGCACAGGTGGACTGAAGCACAAATAGTCAAAATTAATTTAAATGTCATATAATCTTTATTGTCACTATTATCTTATTTAAAAATTTCATGTTTTTCACAACTTGTGTTGCTATCTGCTCTGAGAGTGCAAGATTTGTTTTTTTGGCGTGCATGCTGCTGAGGGTGTTGAAGATTTTTATTGGTCAAAATGTGAACTAATCAAGTATAATCAATGTGAATCTAGTCATTTATGTATCAAGTTATTCTACTGTTATAATCATGCATTTGCCTGTGTGCAGAGGCCTGCATAAGAATGGAATGTGCAGACAGTGCATGGGTTCAGTATATGGTGAAGCTGCACACTCTATTTTGGACATTAGACAAAATATATGATGAGACCTTCTTGATGCAGACATTACAAAAATACAGTATATGGTAAAGTTTCATGTCTTGTTTTGACATTAAATAAAATATATGATTAGGACTCCTCGTTTCACTTAAAATACATTCTACATCCTAAAAGCAGACTGGAGACACAGCCAAAAAAGGTAAAAGAGTTGATAAACAGAACCATATGTATGAAATGTATTGAACATGGGCACGCCTACAGCAAACACAGTGTAAAAGAGAATACAGACACAGACTCAACAGACTGTTCTGCAGAGCTTTCTCGGTTTTATTGTCTCTTGAGAATAAAATCTAAATTCTGGCATCAAATCTCCAAGACATCGAGAGTGATAGACATGGCAGAAGCCACCACATTTGGCACCCAACGTGGCGGTGGAAAGGAGCAGAGGGTCGAGGGCCACTTTGTGCTGGCTGGACGAACAACATCAATAGTGGCCACTAAACAATACGGTAGGCAGTTTTTTGCTTATATAATTGATGTTGTTTGCCAGAGTCAGCTGATGGTGGTACAGACACTCGAAAATGCTTCTCCAAAATTAAAGAACAAAACAAAAAAAAGTGTTTTGATTCCAGAAGAAATAACTGCATGCACTGATCTGTTTTACTGTTATAGTAAATGAGGGCAGATTGTGCATGCAAGGATCTGTGTTTAAGCAGATATACATTGCATGCAATGGTCTGTGTTTATTGTAGACTGGGCCTAAAAGGGACCTCAATAAACGTAAAGCAGATATAGTATAGAAAACGCGCGGAAAGTCCCACGGATACCGCTTTGAGAAAGAAAAAGGTGTAAGGGAACTCAAAGGGCTGCAGGGCTGCATAAATCCTGCTGGGTGCTGATTTTTTACTGAGTTGAGGGAGATTAACAGTGAAAGAGCAAGAGCACTGCAAGTCACTCAGGAAGAGTGTAATGTTTTGTAATATGTGTCTGTCTGTGTAAATGACTATGGTTGTATGAGAAAATAAACTCTATATCTGGTGGAGCAAGAGGTGCCCGCCTCTCCTGGACAGTCACTTGAGTGTGATTAGGTCACGGAGATGGCCGTGGCTGGTGTTACACTGGAGAAGAGTGAATGAGTGTATGAGCCCTATCTAAAAAACAATAAAGGGACTTGTATAAATGTTGTTTTAGAAAAAAGTGTGCCAAAATATGGACTTTGCAGAGTACTGAAATAATAATAGATTCATTAAAATAAGATATACATTTATTATTTAATGACTTGTCTTAATAGATGAATAAAAAGATTGCATGTGCTTAAAACTTTATATCTAATATGTTAAGACATCTAAAATTGGTATCTTGTTATCCCTGGGACACAGTATGAAAGTTAATCCATTACAGAGTTTCAGAAATTTGGGCTTGAGTTAACTAAAAGATAACTTGTGTAGCGCAATGTTGAATGAGAGCAAGATTGGCTGACCAAATTAATAGAAATTTTGATTCAAAAGCCATAGGTATTTTACTATAATTTCTATTATTCTAAACAAATTAATCTATTAGATTTTGATGAAAAAATGAAAGAAAGAAGAAAAAAAAGATTTATACAGTGGTCATAACTAAACTTTATGGTGACTGACGTTGCCCAGTTGCATGACATCTAGAAACTATGTGGAATGATACCAGGTCTATGCTCAGTAGAGCCTAACGAAAAAAGGTTAATGTTATCCTACTCAGATTCTGTGCCACTCCACAGCTAAAATCATTTAGTTAACAATCAGCTGAAAACCAGTGCCACACTTGCACAGCATATAACATGTGGGGTGGACAGAGCAAGCTTGCTTTGCTCTGCCTTCCCATCTAACTTTCTTTTCAGCATATCATGATGGAGCTGATTCTGTGTCGAAATGATAAAATATTGTCTTTCTGACTGGTAAAAAAAGTGGGTTGAGTGTTTTCCAGGTCAAAAGGTCTATGCTACTGAGCAAGATAGGCCTAGGAAATTATCCAGTGATATAGTGGAACTCGGTTTATAAAACAAAGAGATAACCGAATTAGCAAATTGTTGAGAATAAAATTGAAATGAATTGAAAAATAGTAAGGATGCAGATAACTGAGTAAAACCAAATTCTTTATTATATTATAGAAAATGGAAATGAGCCCTTTACTCATTGTAATGACAGCACTTGATTTGTGAGAGCTCAAAAAGTGACCAGGAAAGCCCTCTACCCACATGAAATTTGCACAGGTCACACCAAGAAGGACGACTAGCAAGATGAGCAAATTAGCATGCTTGATAACACCAACAGTAAAAAAGGTTTCCATTTACAGGTGACAGCAGTTCTATTAAGACCAAGGAATGGTTTGCTCCATCAAAGAGAACCAGTAAGTGTGCAGTTATGATCTCAAGGGAGAGCCTTCCATTAATCAGCAAAACGGTTATAGAGTGACACCTGAGTTCACATCTCTAATCATTAAATACGCCAGCCAGCTTCAACAATCCCACACAGCATGAAGTGAGGGATGAAGGGCGTGCTAGTAACGACCCACCCTTGCCAACGAGGGAAAGACCATTGCAATGACTCACAAAGTGTCACCCTGGTGAAGATGGAATGAGTGATGGGATTGCTAACAAGATCAAAATACTTGGGAGCAGATGTGGGCCAACAAATGGAAAACAGGAAGAATACAAGTAATGGCAGATCAAGAATTTGAAGGTTATAAGAAGGTAAATATTGAAGTAAGAAGATTTGAAGGGAAATGCATCAAAATATGGAAAATACCTTAACGTAAAGATGATTCCGAAAAAAAAGGCCCACCACCTATATTTGATGAAATTGATATTGCATTGGCAGACATATAATGTATTAGAATAAGGATTAGAATAAGGCCTCTTGCCAACATTACCAGAAAATTGGTCAGGATTATGTACTAGGGTTATGCTGACACATAAAAGGTAATATCTCTCTAGAAGAGGAAACAACAAATGAAGAAAAAACTAGAATCAAAAAAGCTGATGAAAAAGACCCTGCAGATTATATAAATTAAATTGGTCAGCCTAAAAGCATACCTAATAAATTTAATACAATAGTTAAAGTTAAATTAGGGTTTGAATCAATATTAATTTAAATTACAAAAAGAAAATATAAAATTATAGAATGGATTAATTGCATGAAGTACAATCAGCAAAGATGTATTAATTACACTGATGAGGCCTTAACACTTAAAGGAGAGCAATTGGATACAACAAGCAGAATGGCAGAGCAAAATATAATAGCTCTAGATTTTTTGTTAACTGAAAAAGGAAAATTATGTGTTATGTTTGGGGAACAATGCTGTATTTATATACCAAATAATACTGCTCCAGAAGGAGCATTTAGTGAAGTAATGATCAAATTGAAAAAGCTAAGAATGTAGATAAAGTAAATGTTGGAAAAGATAATAAAATGTGAGATTGGTTTGATCTAAAGTTAGGAGCATGGGGAGCATAGTTAATAAATTCTAAGATGTCAAGATGATTTTTGAAGGAAAATGATTTTTGAGGGTAACCAAAATGGCCCACTACAATGCACAAAAGATCTGGACTGAAGATCAACTATGCTATTTTTGTGATGTTAATTTTTTTTTTTTTCATGTTTATTCCAGTTGGATTATACATAACTGTGACAACCACAGGCAAGCGCTGAACCAACTGCATGCTCATGCTTAGAACTGTGTGACTTATTTAGTCACTAGGTAGTGTTAACTAATAAGACTGAATAATGAAGTAGCACTCTGGATAAAAATAGCAAATGTGAGACTTACTAAGTCTCAAAGGGGGGAATGTTGAAGATTTTTATTGGTCAAAATATGAACTAATCATGTATAATCAATGTGAATCTAGCCATTTATGTTTCAATTATTCTACTGTTATAATCATGCATTTGCCTGTGTGTGTAGAGGCAGACAGTGCAGAGGTACAGTATACAGTATGATGAAGCTGCAAACTATTTGGACATTAGACAAAATATATGATGAGACCTTCTTGATGCAGACATTACAAAAATACAGTATATAGTAAAGTTTCATATTCTGTTTTGACATTAGACGGAATATTTGATTAGGCCTCCTCGTTTCACTTAAAATAAATTCTACATCCTAAAGGCAGGCTGGAGACACAGCCAAAAATGTAAAAGAGTTGATAAACAGAACCATATGTATGAAATGTATTGAACATGGGCACACCTTCGGGAAGCACTGTATAAAAGAGAATACATACACAGACTCGAAAGACTGTTCTGCAGAGCTTTCTCGGTTTTATTGTCTCTTGAGAATAAAATCTAAATTCTGGCATCAAAACCCCAAGACTTCAAGAGTGATTCTTTATAGACATGGCAGAAGCCACCACATTCACATCATTTATACTTATTTGTCTATTTTTTTTTTTTTTATTACAAATCTTGTTTTTATTTTGTATCATTGCATGTAAAAAAAAATGCACTTTGTTATGCATATGCAAAATGTGACACTGCAATCTTCTTCGCAGTCTATAGCATTTCATAATTATTTGTACAATTTAACTTAACCTGCTTTGTATCTTTATTATTTAATGCATAAGTGATTTATTAAAAAAAGAATATGAGATTAATTAAAACATTTATGACTGCAACAAGAACATTAATGATCAACAAATAGGAGCGCCAGATCATTTTAAAATGTCTAATAGCCTTCAGTCATAACTGCACCTGTCTCGAATGTAGACTTGTGAAGATTTACTTTAATGCGGATCCCATACTGTAGCGTTAACCTAAAATAAATGTGCTCTATTACTATTCATATTTAAGTGTTTGTGCAGAAAAGTATTAATGTGCATGCATGATAGGGAGTCGCCCGCGTGATCACTTGAATTTTTTTCCGATAATGAAATAACGAAAAACTGAGGTACCTCACATACATGAGAAAAATGTTTACTTTTAAAGGAACCAATTCAAAATGTAAGCAAATACTCCCTGATTATATAATTTGAAAGTTTGCATTTCTCTCTAAAGGTGCGTCCAATAGGCTACTAGACATCACTGTTAAAGTTTTTAAAGCATTTATATGCGTTTGCATAAATTCTTCCTTCAGAACTGTCCATAACGGAGAGATGTCACATCCTTAACATTGCTTTTTCCTCTGAAACACAACAATAAAAATTGAAAGGTGCCATAAAATGCATTGCTACAATATTTTTAATTGTTCTCTGATGTCCCCAGAGTGTGTATGCAAAGTTTTATCTCAACTTTCAACTTTATTTATTTATAAAGCACTTTTAAGACCAGTATGTGGAAATCAAAGTGCTGTACAAGAAAACAAACAAAAAAAATACCCCACAAATAATTTTGTTATAGCTTCTTGAAATTGCCACTTTTAGGGTATGAGCCAAAACACGCTGTTTATGTCTATGTCCCCTTTAAATGACAATGAGCTGGTGTTCCCGCCTCCCTTCCAGTGTTGCCAAGTCTGTGGTTTTCCCACGGAATTGGGTTACTTTAACACTGTTGCCCCGGGTTGCTTTTCATGGCCGCAGGAGGGTTTTGTTGCGAAAACCTGGCAACCCTGCTCCCTTTTCTGAAGAGTACGAGCTTCAAGAGCTCATCCTCACGGGCATACCGGTGTTACGGTGACTGTGTTACTAACCTCACATATTGCTTCCAAACGCAATTTTTAACTACCACATTCCTATTCACGATCATTCTGGTAGCACGTGAAGGCAGCATTAGTGAAAACAGGCAGAGACAATGGTAGCTTTAGCAACATTAGCCTAACAGAGAGCCAAGAATCTCTTTTGGAAAACAAAATATTATGCATGATGCTTACTTTGTCTGGAGTCTGGACGTTTGCGCACGAAGAGTTGGTATCGACCCCTTTTTCAGAAGCAATCTTTGCACAGCTCCAGCACTGAACTGACCCTCGTTTGTGAGGCAGTTGAGTCCAGTGAAAAATGTTAGCACAAAGTATAGTACTTTTCCGTTTTTTTTTTTTTTTCTGGGACATTTCCTTCAAAAATGAAATGTAACCACCACGTCCTCAGCGGTCTATGGAGGCTCCTATGTTCGTTGGTGCATCCCAAGACACCACACTTTTAATGGCTCTTTGGTGCTGACATACCTCCAGCAGCTACAGCTAGAGAACAGTAATGGTGGATCGCAGCTTCTCACTCAGGGCTGTGTATATACTAATAGGGCAAAGAGCGACACAAATGGGCGGGACTTTCACTGACTATGTTATCATAGTCTCGAACTACTCGTGTAGAGATACTGTTTATGATTTTTTAGAATTATAAAACAATAAGTGAGTGGATTTTTACCATTATAGGCTGGTTGTTTTCACACACTGCAGCCACACAACTGTGTTCAAAAACCTTATAAAAGTGATTTTTGCATTCTATGGCACCTTTGAAATAAAATTGATATTTTATGTTTTGTGAATAGTCAACCCTTCTCCATTCTGCAGATATTGTTGCTTCTGGTTTGTCCATTGTAAATCACAGAAAGTCTACAAAATATATTGTCTCCCAAAAACTGTTGTCTTTTTTTTTTTTTGTCAAGTTCGTAACGCATGTGTATTTCCCAAATCCAAAATAGCCTATAAAACTCATTCATAGATGGATACTGATGTCTGGACTCTATTTGGGATTTAGAAAAACATATGAACAAGAAATGGTTCAATGTACTGGTTATGAATAAATTTTGTGACAGTTTATATTTCAGGTTTTGACTGCGAATGTCACGTCAGTAACGCTGGAATTGCCCAATAATGAAAGAATGGCCTATATGAAGTCTCGGGACAGTTTCATATTACTGCACTATATTTTTACATTTTTATTGCCAAAACAACTGCAGCGTTGCCGTGTACAAATAAAACGGTGCAAAACTGAAAAAAGTACAAAGCAGCATATACATTTAGAAAAAAAGTGTTTGTCTCTTTGGCAGAAGCGCATCTCTTTTGGCCAGTTTCTTTCTCTCTCTCTCTCAGAGGCACTGTGGCTCTGCTTAGAAAAAAACAAAACTGTATTATATTGTATGTAATACTCTTTATGCCGTTGCAAAAATTGCAAAAACCAATTCAAACGAGACATTTTTCCTAAAAGAGACACTTTGCCTAAACCTGCTCAGCAAGTTTGAAACGCTCATCAGACGCTCTAACCTGATCCATCTGTAAGAGCAAGAGATTCACACCTTTGTCAACCCCCTACGATGAAGCTAACTACCCCCAAAACCCAACCTTCAGCTGGACTGAATTTATTCACACTACTGGTTGCTGGTTGTGTAAAATGGAAATGCTCTATCTAAAAGGAAAAACTGGTGTAACAAACTAATGAACTACAGAATACACACGTCTGTATTAATCATTTTATATATTATTTTATTATTTAAAAAAACACAATCCTGAACCTGAAGGATTAACTTAATAAACATGGCATGTTTGCGCATGCCAGACAAACACGCTCTTCATTCATCTCACTTCGCAATAATAAAAATAACAGTGTCACCATGCATATAATTTTTGTTTATTATAGTGTTCAAATGCTGATCTTATATAGGTTTAATATTTTTTTTTTCATATGAACTGGACTGCCAGTGAGTACGCTGCTTTTTGCCGCTGCTTTTGATGAATAGCTTACAGCAAAACTAACTTATAGCACCAATGATAATAGCACCGTTTATTTTTCAATCTCACATAAAAATTATTTATTGAACAAAAACACATTTTTGCTGTAATAATATACGACTTTGTAAAAGTCATTTTTTAAATATGAACCAAAGCACGATCATACATTATTAACGTCTTACTGCCATTATTAGCCCTTCACGGATTCAGTCTTACATGTATTCTATAGCTTATTGTGAATATAAACCATCAGTTTCGGACACGGCGAAGCTAAACTGCCCGATTTTAGAGCTTTGCATTGTCCCTGTTCACACAGACGAGACAGCAAGCGCATCCTGTTTGTTTTCTCTATTTATCAAAGCACAATGTTTTGTTTATACTGTGAGTGCACACAAAAATAAGAGTAGACAATTTACAGTTCCAAATGAAGTATTAGTCTTATCTGTATGAGCAAAAGTGATGGCATAGCCTACTTGTTTCCACTGAAGAACAAAATGAAATGATCGTGCTGGCGCCTCATGCATTAAGCCCTTCAGCTTCCACTCTCCACACAAATGCTTAATACACCTAACAGTGCACTTTTATTAAGGTTAAATGTTTAAGCTAACATTGTACTATGCTTTAAGTGTTTAATATTTACAGATTTTAAGTTTTATTTTAAGTAAGTCGTGATGATTTGAGAATGCTTAATTGATCAAAAGCAAAAGCTAAATTGATCATCAGCAAACAACAAACAAATAACCCCGACGGCTTTTTCATAATAGCTGGTGACTTCAACTACGCAAACTTAAAGACACTTTTGCCAAAGTTCTACCAACATGTGAACTTTGCAACAAGGGGAAATAACACACTGGACTTTGGACTTTACGGGTCCTGACGACATACCTGGCTGTGTACTGAGAGACTATGCTGAACAGCTGACAGATGTCCTGACAGATATCTTCAACACCTCGCTGAGCCAGGCAGTTGTCCCCACATGTCTCAAATCCACAACAATCATACCGGTACCAAAGAAATCACCTGTGTCCTGTCTAAACGACTACCGTTCCATAGCGCTGACTCCAATCATGATGAAGTGCTTTGAGAGGTTAGTCATGCACAACATCAAAACCAGCCTCCCCAACACACTCGATCTGCTCCAGTTTGCATACCGTCCAAACTGCTCTATTGATGATACAATTTCCTCCACCCTCCACCAGGCTCTTACCCACCTAGAAAATAAAGACTCTTATGTTAGAATGCTGTTCATTGACTTTAGCTCAGCATTCAACACAATAATACCACAACAGCTCATTAATAAACTAAACCTGCTGGGCCTTAACAATTCCCTCTGTAATTGGATCCTGGACTTTCTAACTGGAAGACCTCAGTCAGTCCGTGTCGGTCACAACACCCCGAGCACTACCACATTGAGCACAGGTGCCCCACAAGGCTGTGTACTCAGCCCACTGCTCTTCATGCTACTGACCCATGACTGCACTGCCAAGTTCAGCTCCAACCACATCATCAAGTTTGCGAAAAGAGCTGAAAAGAGCAAGTCTTCCTTCACCCATCCTCACCACATTCTACAGGGGAACCATAGAGAGCGTGCTGACCAGCTGCATCACTGTCTGGTATGGAACTGTAGTGCAGCAGACCACAAGACCCTCCAACGGACAGTGAACACAGCTGCAAAGATCATCGGTGCCCCTCTCCCCTTCATCCTGGACATTTTCCTTACACGATGCACCAGCAAAGCCAACAGTATTGTGAAGGACCCCACCCATCCCTCCCACAGTCTCTTCCAGCTCCTAACATCAGGGAGACGGTACCTTAGCATCAGAACTCACCCCGCCAGACTGCTCAACAGCTTTTTCCCCCAAGCTGTGAGAGACCTGAAACTCAAATCACCCCATACTCCTCTGAATCCCCACACAAACCCTCAACCTCCTGAAACATGGACCATCTCACCCCCCTCACCCCCCAACCCTACCACATCACAGAAAAACTGTCTGAAACTTTATTTATGTATTTATTTATTTTTTGTGCAATTATCCTCAAAATGGGTAATACCGCCACGCGTACCGCCGCCGCGAGGTAGCGGCATTAACTGCAAGTCAGTCGCGTGTTAAAATCATTCTACGGAATGAAACTACGGCCAGGTGGTGCAAAGGGACGGATTGCAAAATGAATGTAATTGTAAAATGAAAGGAAGACGTAAAACAACAATAACATTATAATATATATTATAACATCCTTAAAAGCCATTAAAAATAGGATAGTCTTCGGCTACAGTCTACTCATCCAAAATTTTAAGAAAGATCTTTACACAAAGGCTCTTATGCATGCTATTGTTATTAAACAGTCATTACATATATAGGCATATATGTATGTATATATATATATATATATATATTATATTATATATTATATTATATTATATATATGTATGTGTATATATATATATATATATATATATATATATATATATGTATGAATATATATATATATATATATCTATCTATATATATCTATCTATATATATATGTGTATATATATATATATATATATATATATATGTAATTATGCCTTTACTGTGTGACCAAAAATTGTGAATTTGATCGCGCTGGTGCCTTACGCGCACATATTCATTGGAAACAGCAGTCGTTCACCGAGCCATGCGGCGCGAGCAGCGGTCCACTTTGGCATATTTTTACTCAGTATGATTTTTTTTCCGTCAATACTGAAACACGTGTGAAATCCAAAGCCTATTTTACCTAATGAATAAGCGTTTAGCTTCAAATGGGCAACATGTTTGGATTTGTCCCGAATGAGAGAGATAAGCCCAACCTTACCTTATGTATCGCTATAAATAATTTGTAATTATTATTTTTTTTATAAGCCTATATTATTATATACTGCAATTATATTTAACCATTAGAATTATATATTTGTAATTCTTGTTCTGTTCTGATAAATTTGTTGAATGTAAAGGATTTGTTGTAAAGTGAAGGGAACTAAAAATATCCTGTTGGTACATTAGCCTATAACATTATTAGGCCTGCCGTTATTATTTCTGAATGTAATGAAATGCAACTCTCACAAACTTAATTTATTTTTTAGCGTGTTTAAAAAAAATGCAGCAAACGAAAACAGGCGATTAATCGGTTAAAATGTGTTAGGCCTATTGTGGGTTAACAAATTTACATTATATACTTAGGAACAGAGTATGGGCCTAATCTAGGCTATGTTGTTAACTATTTACAAGTTTCATGTAGCTATCATTTTATCCAGCTTTATTTTTCCATTGCATCCGAAAATGACTTGTGCATGCGCATTCACTCCGCGCGCTCAAGCTGCCTCCCGCGATGTTCAGCTGTGGATGATTTCAAAATGTTTGATATAAAGGTTGCTGTCACATATTATATGCACTGTGACATTTTACCATTTCAACTTATAAACTTCTTAAGATTTTAAAGTCAGTTTAATAGTATTGAAATTCAAGTTGAATATAGTATTTTAAAAAAAATTATTTCTATGAATTAATGATATGTTATCATGACTTTTTCATCATTTCATTTTTTACAAGCTGTATTCGTTTTCCATTTTGGAAACCAAGCACACTTTTTTTTCTTTTTTAAATCCATTAATCGCTCACATAGCTCTAACAAGGTTTTATTTTATTTTATAAATTTTTTTTAGGAACGTGCCACTGTCAGGGGAGTCACATCATCATTCGAGTTGCAAATTAACTTAAGAAATGGAAAATACTTGGAAGACACTTGCACTTCCGCTAGTGACCTCACTTGCAGTCTTAATTTTTTATTTTGTTGAATTTTTTATTACTTTTTGTTTGAATTTCCCAACATTTTATAACAGTAGCTAGGTGGCAAAGACAAGAAAAAAGAAACTAAATTACAATGTCACTTGCAATCGCTACTTGCACTCTCTGCTACCTGCAACACTTGCAATCGACACAAATCGTGCATGTTGCCAATTGAGACAAGAAGCTGTGGTGGTGATTAAACGATAAAAAACGTCTCAGGTTACGAATGTAACCATGGTTCCCTGAGTAGGGAACGAGACACTGCGTCCTCTAGGGGTCGCTATGGGGAACACCTCGTCGTGACCCGTGTCTGAAGCATACAAATGAAAAAACACCAACGAGTTGGCCGGCGACAGCCTCTGACGTCACTACCGGTGCGACTATAAAACAGGCATCGGGAAAACACGTCATTCACTTCTTCGTCTGAAGCTTGCGTCCGAAGCATGGCAGGGAGCTAGAGGACACAGTGTCTCGTTCCCTACTCAGGGAACCATGGTTACATTCGTAACCTGAGACGTTCCCTTTCAAGGGAACTTCGAACTGCGTCCTCTAGGGGTCGCTATGGGGAACAGTATACCCACACCGCCATGCTGAGGGGAGTGCAGGCCAGAATCATGGCGAACACTAAGTACCAACTCTACCATTTCAATGGGAGTTGCCCCCGGGACGTTTAGACGGCTGTCTGTGACAATACCCCTTACGGCCAAAGGCCTAAGCTACATACCCAACTTAATTGTTAGGGCCTCGGCCCAGTGGTAGAGCTAAAGGCTTGGAATCAGGAAAGATTCCTTTAAAGGGATACAGCTAGGAACCTAGCATTTTATACTAAGTCTACGGGGCTTTTACCAGCTCAAGAAAGGGCACGAAGCAACCGCGCGAAGCCCTCACCATATAGGATTTTAAAAAGAACGCAGAGTACTAGCGTGCGAACTTACCACAGTGTGGATTTCAGAAAGTGTGCAAAGACTTCACGTGCACACTTACCATATCATGGATTTTTAAATACTGTTCTAAGGAAGGGCTCTCGTGGCACTCTGATAGAGCAGCTCATAGATGGAATGGTGCATCTCAAAAAAGTATGTTTGAGAGTCATCAACTCGATCTGTGGAAATAATGCTGGAGCGCTCTGGGAAAAACAGTGAACTCAGTCTCATATGAGAGGAGAACTCCTGAATACAGAGAAGAACGCTCATAGGCGACCCTTCTTGGAAAAGGGGAGCGCTGCTAAACTACCACGAGAATCGCCCGAATAGCCCCTCATGTTGAGGGAAGCGATGCTTGAGGTGTATAAACAAATACACACTGGCTGAATGGAGCCCAAGGAACCAAGGTCTAATCATCTCAAGAAAGGGAACGAGGCGGAGCGCGTAACCCTTACCATACAGGATTTCAGAAAGTGCGCAGAGTCTTGCGTGCACACTTACCAATACGTGGATTTTTAGAAAGTGCGCAAAGTGTTCACGTGCACACTGACCACCATGTGGCTTTCAGAAAGTACACAGAGCTTAGCGTGTGTACCTAAAGGTTCCTAAGCATCGCAGAGGCGCTGAACCGCACGGGAGAGGCAAGCTCGAATTTTATAAACCTCTAGCGAGGGGAGCATCACCTGAGGCAGCATATACAAGAAGACTTCTGTAACTGCCACCTCCACTTCCCGCTGGATGCGACAGCACCTAAGCCGGGAAGTGAAATTCCCTGCAGTGCTGTGCCAGGCCTGATGATCAAGGAGGCTCCCGCAGAAACCTGTGATCTCAGCCGCCTAATACCGGAACATGAAGCCGGATGGCTGGTGCTGACGAGTGTTTAGTAAACACTGTAACTGAGCACTGCAAAGGAAACTCACAGAGTTTATTAGTAGACACATAACCACCAGCAATTTACACATAAGTATATACAGAAAGGGTTATTTTTATACTCCCACCCTCCTGCGCTGGAGCCCCGCTCAAGGGGCGCCTCCTTTTAGTCCAGACCATCAGTAAGGTGGTTGCTATGAACATAGAACCAGCCAAAAACATTATAGGTCCAGCATAGGAGACTGTTATGCGTTAGAGGTTTCCACCTAACCTCGATCAGGTGGAGAGCTGGTGGTTACAGGGGAATTAGGAAGGGGAGGATAAAAGCAGAAGTTAAAAATCCCTAAAGGGAACGAGTAGATACCTCAGTATCACTCTGACTCAGACGAGAACGCTGCCTCGTCTGGATCACATCCCTTAGGTTCTGCTTACCCCCTTGTGACCCACAATTCCTCTTAACCCTGCCCGCAGGTGGGGGAGGAGCGTGAGTCGCGACACTAGCCTTCTGTGCCCGTCTTTGATCCTCAGATCGAGACAGGCCAGGACCCCTATGTTGTTCGGGCTCAGACCTGGACCTTCGTGGAACGAAGGATCTGAAAGCAGCGGAGTGCGCCTTCGTCTCCCCGAACTTCTCGATCACCGTCTCAACGGAAATACCGAAAAGTTCAGAAGGCGAAACCTGAGCATCGAGAAGAAAGCCTTTTCTTTCTTCCCGATGTCTGCCAGGTTCATCCACAGATGTCTCTCCGCCACCACCATGGCCGCCATAGTCCTGCGCTTGGCAGAGGCGGCCTGCTTGGTAGCCCGGAGAGAGGCCTGTGGTGCGGCGCAGCTCGGCTACCTGATCAGGAAAAAGGCCTTCGCCTCTATCCAGGTCTCTCAGCAGATCAGTCTGATATGCTTGAAGCATTTATTTTGTAATAAAGCCACAGTCTGACCTGCTGCTGCGTATGTCTTGCCATTTAAGCAAGATGCATTGCTTGAAGGGGCTTAGATGGCAAGGAGGGAGATTAAGAGAGGATGTCTCCCCCGCAGAATGAAAGCTCTTTCTGCAGGGGGCATCCTCTCATAGCCGTTTTCGCGCATCGCCTCGATGTCGGCAAAACTCTTATGCTGAAACCGATGGATGCGAGAAGAAAACGGCCTCTTTCATTTCCTTTCGATCTCTGTATGGAGATCAGGCAGAAATGGAAGGCTCACCTGAGCTGGAGGGCTATGGTCGGAAAGATAACGCTCATCGAGGTGCGATACATAAACTCCAACAGCTCTACATACGCAGGGCAGGAGAATTGAGAAGGCTCAGCCTCAGCTTCTTCACCATCCTCAAATATCTCCTGCTTTTCCTGGGTAAAAACCCAGCAGAGCACTAACCTCAGTATCAGAAAGTGTTAAAGATATAACATCATCCTCCCGAGGCTCTCTCTCGTCCGCCGCCATTTTGAGCGCGAAAGGGAAAGTCCCTCTTTAAACCATTCAGACAGATCCACCTGAAATTCTCACGAGCTCATTCTCCTCCGTGCCTCAGCAACGGCGGGTCCTGAACCGCGGGAAGCAGATGGCTGCCTTTTTTTTTTTTTTTTTCGGAAAGAGAGACGAACGAGAGCGGAGCTTTTTTCTTGAAAAAATGCTCGCAATGCATGCAGATTGCCTCCTCAAAGACATCGCGTGCGTGCTCTTTACCCAAACAAATCACGTAAAGATCGTGTGTGTCATCAGGTGTCAAATAACGCCGACACGGATGCATACATTGTCTAAACGCTTGCTAGTAGTCGCCATGATAGACAGAGAAAGAGCGCTCTTACCGGTTCTTTCAGATGCACGCTTCAAACAAAACAGTCAGTGAAGACGAAGAAGAGAATGACGTGTTTTCCCGATGCCTGTTTTATAGTCGCACCGGTAGTGACGTCAGAGGCTGTCGCCGGCCAACTCGTTGGGTGTTTTTTCATTTGTATGCTTCAGACACGGGTCACGACGAGGTGTTCCCCATAGCGACCCCTAGAGGACGCAGTTCGAAGTTCCCTTGAAAGGGAACTAATTTAGTACTATAACGTACAGGGTCCTGCAAGAAAAAGACAAGACCGGCAAATCCGTGGCCAGAACACCAGAATAGGAACGCTTGCGCAAAATCTCTCGCTAAGCGTTTTCCTCCTGTAGAAAAACAAAAACACTTAACATGGCTTAATGTATTAAGATGCTATTAAAATATCAAATTAAATATACAGTTCATTAATATAATGAATATGTATATAGTATTTTCCTCACATACCGCAAAATGTGGCATAATGGACTAAGATGATAAAGGCCAAACTCAATATGCTTCTCTACATTATTAAAATACACAACTAATATGTACAGGCAAACAGGTGAGCCCAGAATAAAGGCAACACGCAAAGTTTCACGTTAAGCAATTTTCCATATAGAATAAACTGTCTACAACTCGTTGATATCACTGTCTTTGTCCATTAAGCTACATTATGTGTTTTATTTATAATGATTTTCTATAGGAGGAAAACGTTTAATGTACAATTTAACGCACTGCATTCTGTACTCGTCTGCTTGCCTGTACGGAGTTGATCCTTTTAAAATAACTTAATGCATTTCATAATGTACTTCATATTTGCTGGTCTGTATATACGTTGAGTCAACAACAAGACATATAGGCTAGGCCTACTGAATTGTCTTTATCATCCTAGTCTGTTATTAGGCCACATTAAGTGTTTTGCTGGACAAAGTTTGCGCATTGTGTTCATAGCCATCTGCTTGCCTTGTAGTACATTCAATAATAACTATATATCGAATTTGATCTTTTAATTGAACTTAATTTATCTTAATACATTATGCCATATTAAGTGTTTGTTTTTTCTACAGGAGGAAAATGCTTAACGGAAGACTTTGTGCATTGCGTTCATATTCTGCTGTTCTGTGGCCAAGGATTTGCCGGTCTTGTCTTTTTCTTGCAGGACCCTGTACGTCATAGTAGTAGGCCTACTAATTTAGTTTTAATTGTTTAATCACCACCACAGCATTTTGTGTCCATTGGAAACATGCACGATTTGTGTTGATTGCAAGTGACGTCACAGGTAGCGGAGAGTGCAAGTGGCGATTGCAAGTGACATTGTAATTTAGTTTCTTTTTTCTTGTCTTCACCACCTGGCTACTGTTGTAAAATGTTGAGAGATTCAAACAGTTAACAATAAATAGAACAAAATAAAAAAATAAAGACTGCAAGTGACGTCGCTAGCGGAAGCACAAGTGTCTGAGAGTGCAAGTCTGAGAATGCAAGTGCAAGTCTGCAGCCAGACCCTTCTCGAGGATTCCGCTTGGTCTTAAAGTCTTCCTCAAACACTACGTTCACAAACGTCTACGATTTTCTCAAAAATAATGATTAATTATCAATTGATAATTTGTTATTATTTTGGTCTAGTGATAATAATAATATGGGCTGCGGGAAAATAATGTATACAAAGAATAGGGCTGATGTGAGTGCAGGCATGTTTCAACCCAGTAACATGACAACACACCGCTCCTCACAGCTAAAAAACAGACTGAGTTCAGGGGGCTGGGGGGGGGTTGGGGTTTTTGGGGTAGTTATGTATAGCTTGTGAGGGTCGAGATAAAGGTGTGAATCTCTTGCTCTTTCATATGGACAGTGTCTTATGAGGGTTTCAAACTTGCAGAACAGGTTTTTAGGACATATTGGTTTTAAAACCACTTTAAAGAAAGGTTTGATCCACTTCAAATGTTGACTACTGTATAGCGCAATAAAGTTTATTAGTTATTAGTCAGTGTCATGGACGTAGGACAGAGCAAGTGTAAATAAATTTTCTAGTCTATATTTTCATCTCGTTATGCCGCTGGTTTAGGTTATGTATTTATTTTTATTTCTTATATCAATTATTTGTAAATATAGCAGACACTGTCTAACCGTGTCTACACCAGATGGTCTTCATTTCGTAGGGCGAAACATCTCTCTCACTCGGCAGCAGAGTATGTGAGAGTGGAGCAGCAACAATTTCCCCTCCGCGCTCCGAGCATTTAATAATCACTCCGCTCCGCGCTCACTGATACCAGAAACACCGCTCTGCCTTCACTCAGTGGATAAAGTTGAAATGTTATGTTCAGAACATAGCCTATAAAAATAAAATAAAAAATAAATAAATAAATAAATAAAATAACAGGAGAGTTTCAAAGGGGATTAGGCTATTGTGTGCAAACTTTTTTCCTACCAAAGCCAAACTAATAACATTGTCAGCATTAAAAGGTATAATTGCTGCTTTCTGCTGTGCAAATTTTGTTTGTGATGAAAATAACAGTAGATTTTCGTCAGTTATTTTATCTACAGATCGATGCATTTCTTACAGATTTCAAAATCAGTTACAGATGAAGTAGCACTGTAAAATTACATTTGTTTGAATGCATTATTGTGACAGTGATTACATGTGAATGTGCTGTATCTGTTTAAATCATGCTTTAACCCAAAAATAATCAGTAAAAGGAAGACAAACTCCTTGAGAACTAACCACGACGCTCCGACTTGAAATAAATCCGCTCCTGGCTCCAGTCAGAATAACACCGCACTGCTCATACTCTGGGCTGAGTTTCCCAAAAGCTTCGTAAGCCTATGAAGTTCGTAAAAACGATCGTACGACTGATCTTAATATTACGGTCTGTTTCCCAAAAGCATCGTAACTTAAGTAGCACTTGAAAATCATCGTAGATCTACGAGTGCTCTGGAGTAATCGTAAGGCCATAAGTGCATCGTAAAAAGACAGATTTATGCGGTCACCTGCAGGACAATCGGCAGATTACACCTTTAACTTGATTCAAGTGCAATGTGATTATAATATAAGGATTTGATTGTGCTTTATTCTACACTTTATGACTCATTTTCTTTATTTTTTTATTAATTTATTAATGAAATAATTAAAAGGGGCAGAAAAAAATAGAAAAAACATCTAAATGTAATGTAGGAAATGCTTCAAAGACTGGGGGGAAAAAATATGTCAATGACTTGCTGAAGTGCACAAAAACCAGCTATATATTAGACCCGGAAATAACGTCTCTCTCTCTCTCTCTCTCTCTCTATACTGTATATAAAGTACATTATATATTATTATGTAAAGTATAATATTATACACTATAATATAAGATAATATTGTATTGTATTATAGTTATTATATCCAAGTTGTCTGTTTGGAACGCAGCATTAGGTTAACGTCAATAAACGATCGTGTACTACAATTACGAGCCATTATAAGGTGACATTTCAGCACTTGACAAACGGATAGCGACTCCTAAGTAGCACTTAAAGGACAGCCACGTGCGATTGCTTTACGTGCATTCTTGGGAAACGCATGTGAAACAATAATGAATCGTAAAATTACTCGTAGAAAACACTCTTAAGCACTAAGATCAGTCGTTATCGGGAAACCCAGCCCTGCTCGGCCGCGTGTCTCTACGCATGGGGGAGGGTTGAGCCCAATCAGAACTACGAGACCTGAGTGGAGCGTCGGCTGTTTTATTTTGTTGTGTCCATACAATATTTTTTAGAGTGTGAAATATAAATTTTTACAGAATGCCTATTCATGAACAATATATTGAAGTTTTTCTAAATCCAAAACAGAGTCCAGACATCAGTAAAGTATCCGTTTATGAACATGTTATACAGGCTTTTTTTACAGGCTTTTTTTTGTAGACTTTATGTGATTTAAAATGCACAAACCAGAAGCACAATATCTGCAGAGAAGGGCTGGCCATTCACAAAACATAAAATATCAATTTTATTTCAATTTTTGTTTTTGTGTTTCAGAGGAAAAATCAGTGTTAAGACATTTCTCCATTACAGACCGTTCTGAAAGAAGAATTTATACAAATGCATATAAAATGCTTTAAAAACTTTAACTGAGATGTCTAGAGGGTATTTAATAGATCTGCCTCCCACGTAAGATATTTCTAGTTACTAGTCGTTCATTTGTCATTATTCAACTAATCACAGGTTTATATTAAATTTACATCTATAATCCATAATGAGCCTTAATATATTCCGCGCTCAAGCACATGCATTAAGTTTGCCACAAAGCACAGGCAGAAGTAGCCCAATAATTGTCAAAAAGGAGACATTTTAATTATTTATTAATAAACAAATGATTTCTTGTCGGCTGCAAGATGAAATTCACAGTGCTGACTCTCTCTAGAGAGAAATACAACATTCACAGATTACATAATGCTTTCGTTCTGAATTGATTCGTTTAAAAGACATTTCAAGCTTTCTGTAGATATATTTCTCATGTATGTGAGACACCACAATTTTCCTACATTACTTCTTTTATTCGTTTTTTTTTCAGTCATTTAATTTAGATGTGCATTTCTATTTTTTTCTGCCCCTTTTAATTATTTCATTTATAAATTATTAATTTTCACAAACACTTGAATATGAATAATAATTCACATTTTGCATATGCATTACAAAGCAATTTTTTTTTACATGCAATTATCAAAAATAAAACCAAACAAGATTTGTAATGAAGATAAAATATGTAGACAAATAAGAATAAATGCTGCGTGCACTCAGCATCATGCGCGTAGAGCAAATCTTGCACTGATATTTTACGGAATATTATACAAACCTGCATTTAAATGCGGCAACAATTAATTAATTAATTTATTTTTTACTTAAATTACATGAAAGCAAGTAAAGAAGACTGAAGTTGTCAATTAATGAAGCTCTTTTTTACATCGTGTGCATTTTGTTGATTATAATGAGAGAACGTGAGGATGTTTTATTAATCAGTCCATTCTTTAGAGTTTCAATGATTTTGTTAAATCGTGCAAGTTTAATTTATTCGTTTCTTGTTTTAATAAGGCCTAAATAATGGGAGCGAAATTATACAGTGCCTCACGTTTTACTAAAATAAAGAAAATAATTTATAAAAAACATGCAAGCCTAGCTCACAAAAGGCTACCACTTTTAATGCTCCGATGCAAAGTAAACCACAATTTCTTTTGAATAATATAACACACAATTCATATTATATAAATAATACTGCACACTATTTAAATGTGTCAAATCTAAAATATGGTGTAGAGAAAATATAAGCACAGGCTCATAGGCTTGACATTTATCCTGCTTGAATTCGTTCTAAGAAACACACATATCTTCATAAGGACTAAACTTTCATGTGTGAATATTAAATATTTTTTCTTTCATTTTCCCCGACTGCAGTCAAATATAACAAAACGGTGAGGCAAAGCTGACGTCTATTCGTGAAAATGAGCTTTGATGCGCTTGTTTGAAAACTTGTGATTAAAGCGCCACTCAGCAGTCAAAAGCTGCAAATGCACTTTGCCGACGCTGCTCCGGTGGTACGAGCGGCGGTAGAACCAACGTTTTGGATGGCCACCTACTGTAATTCAATGCTGTCCCTATCAGCTGATCACATTGTTATGATATTGTTCTTGACATCTTTTAGGACTTGATTACCATCATACTCTACTTATCTGAGCACCGGTACAGCCATTGCATCATAACACATAATTTCATTGAAATTGAACAAACTTCAACTAATCTGGGGTGCGTTTCCCAAAACCATAGTTGCTAACCTGTTAGCAACTTAGTTGGTTGGCAATGCGAAATTGCATTGCAACCAACAAAGTTGCTAACTTAGTTAGCAACTATAGTTTTGGGAAACGCACCCCTGTATGTGATGGCACCGGAGACGCCGCCATTTCACACTTGTTTCAATGGCATTAACTATGCCCCTGGTGTGATGCAGCATCATCTAGTTGCCACGCCCCCCTTAACATTTACATGGTTTTGACTAGGTTCTGTAGACCTGAGCTTTGTTTAACAAGAGCTCCAATATTATTGCCGCTCTCATTACGGTTCCGTATGTGAAACTTGACATACTTAGTCAACCCAGGCTTCATCGCTGTGAAACAGCGGGATTTTATACATTCCCATAGCAATGTTGAGTGACCGAATCGAAAGGGAATGCTCTCGGTTACTCACGTTACCTCGGTTCGCTGAGATGAGGAAACGAGTTATTGCTCTTATTGCCGTGTCACCAATCTCAAGATCTTAGAATGCCAAGTGCTTCAGTCAAAATTCTGAATGGATGACGTATAAGCGCTGCTTTATATAGAGTCGGGCGTCCTTCATATTTTGCGTGCTTGAACACCATTGGCCAGTTTCACTAAGTATTCAGTAGTATTTGGAGAAAAGGGTTATTTCAATAGCAATGTCTTGTTCCCTCATCTCAGGGAATGTTTTAATGACAATGCTCTTAAAGACATTTTTCATTTTGGACTATCACATGAAATATCATATTTAATGCCGCCACATATCCCACACTAGACAAAAAATACATTGACTTTGCATTACGATTGGGCAGGTCTTCAAATTGTATTTAATGCTTTTTAATGCCTTTTTTTAACGCCATACACAACCCATGACTAACCATGGACACTACACACACACACTTTGTGCGTGTATGTGTGTGTGTGTATTTATAATAGGTCTGTGTACCTTCAGATAATTCCTTTATTCATTTTTGTTTTCAAAATGAAAAAACAAATTAACTGTTCTTTTTGTACATATTCTACCATATTCATGAACATAAAAAACAAATCTGAGACAAATTTTTTGGATTGTTTTCCTCAATATTTCATTAAATGCATCAAATAAATATACAATAAAACCAAAACAAAAAATACAGTCTTTTTATGAACAAAGTGCGTTTTAGTACACCGGAACGGTCCAGGTATCATTCGTTCATTGTTTTTGCTTTCACATATGAAAACGAGAAAACAACTCCTTTTTTCGTTTTTTTTAGAAAAATGAAAAAACTAAATTATGACTTGATATTTGGTTTTCCTGTTCTTGCACGAAAATCAGAAAAACCACTTGATATTCCGATTGGGTCCTGTGGGTGGTGCTAAATCTGATTGGTCATTGTTTTTCAAAATAAGAGTTTTCCCTAACACTGTATTTTTTAGTCTGTAAAATTAATAGTCTATATATGCATGCTATTTCTCACCCAATTATTTGGCTTCACTGACTGAAAAAATCTATTGAAATAGCCTAAATGTAAACATGTTCACGCATTGACAGTTGTCATCATACACATTTAAATAATACATTTATTCTTTGTTTTAGATGTTTTTATTAACTTAAATTCTTATGAATAATATATTTTTTATAATGTCTATTTGTTATTTAAGGCCTGTATGCACATACAGGATTTAGGGGGGAGGACTTAGGGGCTGGGGGCTTGAGTTTATGTTTGGGCCCTACTTACGCTACAAACATCATGATGGAGTAGCACAAATTACACAAAAATTTAAATATGCTTTGAGGTTCCTAGAACAAGTAATATGCAACATGCCTTTAGTCAAAGTATAGCGGTAGGCTAATATAACATTGTCATTATAATACAATATAATGCAGGATGTGCTCATCGTTTGAGAGAAGATCAATACCAAGAGAAAGAGAAAACTGTATTTTTAAATTCATTGTCATAGCTATCTGTCCTCTTATGTCAGATTCTTAAATTTAGTAAACAAATTAAATTAGAATGCAAAGACACGGTGTATGGCTATTATGACCAAATAAAAGGAAGTTGATATCAATAAAATACATTTTTGGATTGACACTGGCTGTTTAGACATGGCATGTGGATTTACACAGCAAATTATAATTGCATAAATTATGTTAAGAGATTAATGGTTTTAATGTTAAAAATTTAATGTAGAAATATGAAATGATAGTTAAAAAATAAGACATTTCATTTTTTTCAATGAAACTAACACCGCCAGTAGGTGGCGGTAAGTCTCTATCTTAATGAGAGAGTTGAATCCTTTATTCAAACGAGTTGTTCAAAAATCCTAATTCGTTTAACCTAGCAAACGACTCTGGGTAGCCTACTTGAATCATTTATGCGGGGCTGTAGTGATGACGGGAACAAGCGCAGGTCGCCCTCCACCTGCAGCCTTGACCAGTACTTGCTTTTTATCAGGGTCAAGACAGAAAACCCACACTCACACAAGTAAGTGGACGTGAATGGGATAATTACTTTATAGCCCTTATGGAGAGGGACGGAAACTATGTCTCCACAGACAGCCAAAAGGGTGCAAGCGACACTTTACGCATCTTCTGTTGCAACTCCATATAAGAGCTCAGGTCAAGTAGGGCGCCCTCTCCTCTTGGATGCTTAATCCATCATTTAGGCTATTTCAATAGATTTTTTCAGTCAGTGAAGCCAAATAATTGGGTGACAAATAGCATGCATATATAGACTAATTTTACAGGCTAAAAAATACAGTGTTGGGAAAACTCTTATTTTGAAAAACAAAGACCAATCAGATTTAGCACCACCCACAGGACCCAATCGGAATATCAAGTGGTTTTTCTGATTTCCGTGCAAGAACGGGAAAACCAAAAATCAAGTCATAATTTAGTTTTTTCATTTTTCTAAAAATGAAAAAAGGAGTTGTTTTCTCATTTTTTCGTTTTCATATGTGAAAGCAAAAACAAATGAATGAATGATACCTGGACCCGGAACTTCAGCTGCAGCCTCTGGCGACCATTGGGGGGTATAGCACATTATGGCCATCTTAAGCACAAGACCACTATCTTTAATGACACATCAGTTTTCAGTGGTGTGTGCCAACCATATGTAAATATGTAGATAATAATTTCTGTGCAATGCAGCAGTAAGTGAAGTAACTGAAAGAATGGACCTATGTATGCGTGCGTCAGTGCTCATGTCAGAGCGATGCATCTGGGTGAGCGTGATTTCACCAAGTACAACATGTTCCTGGATCAACATCCTTGTTGATCCTGGAACAACATTCCAATCAACCAATCAGAATTAAGATATAACTTTTCAGGAAATATCTGTTTTAGGGTTAAAATCAGGGTTAAGTTCTTCTACACTCTTGTTAATCAGCTATCATTCCCCACTGATTTTATGAATAAATTATGGGTAGGGTTAGGTTTAGGGGTAGGGATTGGGTTAAGTCTATATTTTTGGACAATAATGTTGATCCAGGATCATCAAAAGATGTTGATCCAGGAACATGTCTTTCTTGACAAAATCACGGCGACCGATGCATCTGACAGCGGGAGAGGTTTAATCATAGCCTCTGGTTAAATTCATAGTGAGAGAAGCTCATTTTGCACTTTAATGCGAAAAAAATGTGCTATTTTGTTCTGTTCATTAAAATGTTAAACATAGAAGACAAAACACTTCAACATACATGATAGCTGTGTTTACAAAGATAAGCTGAGTTAATCAAAACCTGTACTTTTCATTGCACATTATATTAAAGCTGAGTTTGATAAAAAGTTTAAACTACTAAGAGCATTATCATTACTACATCCAAACCTGAACACAGAAAGCATTTTGTTGCACACAGTGGTGGGCAGTAACAGAGTAGCTTTACTTAGTTACTGTACTTAAGTACATTTTTTAAGTATCTTTAAGTAAGTTTTACTTTTACTTAACTACATTCCAAAGCATAAGATCGTACTTTTTACTTCAGTACATTTCATAAAACATATCATTACTCCTTATAATATATCATGTGCTCCAACACACAGAAGCGGTTTCTGATTCTTTTCAATTAAACTTTTAAATTGGTTCGCAAATCGCAAAAAAAAAACAATTTATTCACAAATTAGAATGATTAGATTGCAGCTTTTCTTGAGTCGTCAACTCTCTGATACAAATGAACCGTTTAGTGCGAGTTTCCAGCTGAATTTACAAGTAAGATCCGGGAGATCTTGTGAGCACGCGCGCGAATGATGCTGCTAAAAGTAAGTCAATTGTCAAATGTCAATTGTAGGATTAATTATTGTAACTGAAAATCATATTTTGGTCAAAACTGTCAGTTGTTTGTGAACTAAATCTGCTGTAAAGAGTGATCTATTTAGGACCACTGAAATGCTTGAATGCACATCAGTGTTTTAGGTAAAAAAAAAAAAGGAAACATTAAAATAACACAGATTAAAGAAATTAACTCATGCATGTTCAAATTCCCCGCTGCCATAACATTAACAGTTTTATTAAAATGCTACACATTTAGCCCTATGTGACGTCTGTTTTATATTGTTTATCAGCAGTATAAATGTATATATTGTTTGGATTAACTAGCCAAGTAGATATGAATGTTTATTCATAGCTATACTGGAAATAAGTAAATATTGTTAGCTGATGCTAACTGTCTAGCTAACAAGCTTGCTGGTGCTAAGTTGAGGTAATTTTTAGATATAAAGTCCAAATATTTTTATTCAGCCACGTAGATACTGTAGCTTACATCTGGGGAAAAAAGAAAGGATGTGATGTTCAGAACATGGTAACTACAGTAATTATCAAAGTGGTAAGTGATGTCCTCTGAGGGCATTTGGCCAGGGGTGTTTTTACACCACAGACAAGGTTTGAGAAGAACAAAATCATTATGAAAATATAATTATATTTTCCTTAAAATGTTCTTCCTAACTTCAGGACTTATTCTTATGTCATATATAACTGTGATGTTCTGCAAAACAGCAAATTTTAAAACACTTTTTTCTTACTGGTGAAAATCAGATGGTCAACTCTGTTTTCTCTCAGGTACATCACAGTTTAAGCTTCACAGTGAACATCACTCTCCGTAGTCCATATCAACAACAAAAATATATCTTGACTTCATATAGTGGTTATTTGGGAAAATCCTGGGTATTTTGAGCAGTAGGATTATAAAAAATATCTGCTAATATAAAAATTAAATTAAGTAGCCTATATAAAATTGCTAAATAAATCTATCAGTATTTTTTTACTTAAGTACATAAAGAATCAAGTACTGTTGTACTTTCACTCGAGTAAAATTTAAATAGGAATACTTTTACTGGAGTAATATTTTATTACACGTATCTGTACTTTTACTCAAGTACTTGATTTGTGTACTTCGTCCACCACTGGTTACACAAAACATTACAATTCTATAAAAATGTAACAAAAATTAACAGGAATGCTTTATCAGAGCTTAATCCTTCTGGGTCTTATCTGATTTTAACCTTATTTCAGTTTTCTGACTCATTTTGGTTATAGCCATACCAATTCATTTGAGTGTGTATAATTCTGTAGGTGTGTGTGAGTTGGTGTGTTGATTTTGCACTCTAGATGTTTTAAGAGTTTCACCCCTTCATTGCTGTTCAATTTTTTTTCTGCATTGTAGGGGATTTATAGATTGCACACACAAAAATCATCTGTATTTTCCCCCCACATTTCCCATTCATTTTCTATGGTCATTCTCTTTTTTTGACCAAAGGCCATGAGTGTGACTTGTTTTTTACGACCACTTAGCTTTTTTGAATCATGCCCTTAATTTATTTTTTATTTTTTTGGTGTTCACATACCAAGTGCCATAAAAGTCACCAAATTTCATACCATTCTGGTGAAGCTACGATTTTTTAAAATTCAAATTGTAAAATTCTCTCTGACTGCACAAGGGTTAATGGAACAATCAGACTATATTTTATTTACTGAAATAAATAACAGGAAACATGAATAAACGAGTAAAATAATAAAAGCAACCAATAACAAATACTAGTAGTCAACAACACATGAAAAATCATGTATTTACAGACAGTGAACCCACATCCTGCTGTCATCTCAACACAGCTGAGACAGTTCTGCCGCTGACCACCGTGTCCACCTTCACCTGTCTCTGCTGTTCATCACGTCCCTCACTGCTGCAGTCAGACTGAATCGGACCATGGACGGGAAAGGAACATCAACACTATCATAGTCTGAGTGCACTGAGAGGATGAGGAAGACCATGATAACGCCCCTGAATCACACAACCCTGAACAAGATCAGAAGAACACATGCAGGACAATCTGACTGCTGCTGTGTCTGCTCCAAACATCTGTGTGCTGCTCTCTATGAGCACCACTTTCATTTCATATGTTTACAATTACATGCTTATTTTTGTCATAGCTTCATTACTTTTGTGGTGTAGTGAACTGGTGAGCAGAAGGTTGCTGGTTCGATCTCCGCAGTCGTCACCAGTGCTGTCTTTACTCCAGATAGCTGCAGGGGGATTGGGGTCTCTGTAATAAGAGCACTGCAAGTCACTTCAGATAAAAGCGTCTGCCAAATACAGAAATGTAAATGTGATTTTTGTGTCTTGGGCACAAATGCCCAATAAAGCTGCTTATTTCTTAAAGTTTACTTCTTCAAGGAACTAATATTATATAAATTCTGTTTGAGGCTTTAAAGGGGTCATATGCTCCTTTTTTAAAGATCATTATTTTGTGTATAGGTGTAACAGAATATGTTGACATGCTTCAATGTTCAGAAAACATTATTTTTCAAATACTGTACATTATTGTAGGTCCTCTATGCCCCGCCTCTCTCAAACGCGTCGTTTTCTACAAAATCCCTCCTTCTGACAAGTGCAGTCTGCTCTGATTGGCCAGCTGACACAGTGCATTGTGATTGGCCGAACCATCTCACTCTCAAACACACACATGGCACACAAAACTCTGCATTTGAACATTCAATAGCAAATACTTAAACTAATAACAAAGCACACATACAGTAATTGATTCAGAAGTGCCAGATTGTCAGAATCACCTCCTCTCCTAGGTTCAAGAAATGGTCGTCCATAAAATACGTTGCTGTTCTGTTGTAAGTAAACTTAAAGATTTCTAAATGCATCTACTTTCAGAAGGCCAAATAAAGTGTTTTTGCTTTCATCTAGATACACACAGCATCTCCCTGACATGACTGCTTCAACACTAACTGCAGTTACTGAAACCACGCCTTCTTTCTTTGCGTGAACATTTGGGCGGCATTGCGCAAATATTTCCACATAGTGACGTAGGGATGTGGGGGGGTGGTTAGAACGAGCCGTTTTAGGAGGGCGTGGCAGAGTCTTAACTTTGATAAAGAACATCTCTTTGGATTTGAGACTTTAGACTTTCCTACTTTACTGATCTTCTTCATGCTCCAAAGAGAAAGGAAAAAATGAAATCACATCATATGACCCCTTTAAAGGGTTAGTTCATCTAAACATAAATTCAGTCATTAATCACTCGCTTCCATACTGTTCTGAACACAAAAGGTGATTTTGGCCAAGTTTGTCCTGCTGGTTTTTACAATATCAGTCAACAGAGCCTGACTTTCAGAAGCTTTGTGACTTTATTTGATGCTTTTGAAGCTTCTGAAACTCGGGTTTCATTGACTGATGTTGTATGAACAGAAACCAGCAGAACAAAGTTGAACAAAATCACATCCTCGGTGTCTTTTTTTTTTTATATGTTCTTGCCGTCTTTGGGGTAACTGAGGATGAAGAGACCACAGCAGCATCTGGTCCTGATGAGACAGTAAGAGCAGGTGGAGTGATGGAGCCTCTCATCAATGACACTGGACCATTTCCAGGATGATGCTGTGAACTTCTAGTCTGCAGACATTTCAGATCCTGCAAAGATGCACAAACATAATACACAAGCAGTCATTTTAACAGCACAATGTCATTTGATTTCTGTATTAGAAACAACAAAATGATTTCTTACTTTATATTTTTGTTTCAGTTTTTCCTTTTTATTTTTTTTTTCCACAAATGCCGCTGTCACCTTTCCTTGCAGGTCCTGCTCCACCACAAAAGATCTGCAGCAAATATACAGCAATCAAGAATCAGAAGAGTGTAACAGCTCGGTTTGAAATTACAATAATTAAAATGAACTACAACTTAAGCTATAAAATATGTTTTATTCATTTCTGTAGTGTACTCACTGAGAGTCTTTGATGGCAGCATTCCTTCATCAGTGTCTCTGCAGCAGATAAACACACGTGTGTCTCATGTGTCCCTGTAACATCCAGACAAGAGTCCGTCTCCTCTGTCATTTATCTGCTCAATATTACTATTTAAATGTTAAGGTAGTTTCTGATTTTTACTACCTAACTTTTTATCCAACACAAATGGTTCCTCAGTTTATCAACAATAACAAATGAAATGTATAACTTATGTTTAGTTACTCTATGTAGATTTGTTTATTCATATTCACTTGCACTCATCTAAAGAATTTTACATAATAGCACACATACACCACTCACTCAGATGTATCGGGAAATAACATTCAATTCAATTCAAGTTTTTTACGATACAATCATTGCAAAGCAACTTTACAGAAAATTAAGTTTCTACAATATTTAGTAGTAGCTTATCAGCGGTGAATGTCAGTTTATGTGCAAATGGCAGAAATGTAAAGTGTGTCGTTGGTAGTGAATACCTGAGTTGAGTTGAGTAACTGTTTGGCTCTCTCTCTAAAACTCCAACAGTGGATAAGTGTTAAATCATATATATATATATATATATATATATATATATATATATATATATAGTTAGACACGGCAGTTTTATGAACCAACACGCTCTGCAATGGACATCGGTGAGGCAATACGACAGTGCAGCTATTAATCCCTTTTTGTGCATTGAAATCGAAGACCCGAGGCAGAATGCCAGCGTGTGGTTTCACTCACGTTCTGTAGACGGTGTCAGAAACGCAGGAGCTCAGCAGACGATCACAGAAGAGCAAGCAACCGGCAACTCCCTGTCCGTGCCAGGCATCGCTCCACAGACGGCGTCAGACATGCAGAATCAAACAAGTTCAGCAGGTAAACCATTCCTCTTTCGGTGCGGTAGTACATTTTGCAAAACTGGCGTGTACATGATTTAAACAGCCCGTGACTTGTCAGCCTCTATTGTTGTCTGCCCTCTCACTGCAACTCAACACGTCACCATTTTTTTCTTGCTTCTCCTTCCACTTCCTCTTTTATTCATCTATTTCCGCTCACAATTCTCCACACCTTTCTCCTAACTGGCTCTTGCATTTGATATATTTAAAAACAGTGCAGTTTATTCCAAAACCACCACACTCCCCCTCCCCTGGAAAAACAACCCATGGTTAAAGATTTGAGAGTTGAAATCCCTGAAACTCCTCTTCTTCATCAGAGGTGTCTTGGAATATTTTTAGGAGTTCTTCCTTGCTTTGGGTCTCTAATTCTTTAGCTGTCGGGTAACACTGTTTCATATTGCACACATGAATTGTGCGGACATCTTCCCCTTTTAGTCTCCGATGCCACACGGTAATTGAGTGATTCTGATTCTGAAGACGTCCTTGTTCTGGTCTGAATATTTAAAGGGAAAGTGGCAAAGGAGTCATTGGGATTCTGTAACCAGAAAACCCCCAGCGAAGTGTTGTAGAGTCTCTAGAGCTCTGTATCCACAACACTCACGTGCTTGCTGTGTGTCTCTCTGCTGTCAGGTATGCATCTCTCACTCTTAGATTCATCTTTGAGCAATAGTTGTTATGTAGTTATCATTTCTGAATTGGATTGTCAGTGTTTCATTATGTCATAGGTTTGATGCATTTTTACCTGACAAATAAAATGTTATTTATGATTAATTCTGGACTCTCCTTAAATCATTATGACTAGTAGATTATGTGGAGGCTGATGTTACATCAAATCTATTGCCAGGATAGAGCATACTGAAGGTCCATGAATGAATGGAGCAGTAGGCCCATCATTGGAGACCTTTTGATGTCTGTCTATCATTGATTTTGCAAGCTGTATGGAAACTACACTTTTGTTGAGCAAGCGGTTTTTTGAGCAAGCAGTAGGTGGCTGACTTATAAGTATTACTCAGCCTACACCCCTGACTAAGATTAGTTTGGCCTTTTTGTGATTGTGAGATCCACGACCTGGTCGGATTGAGACTCTGTGTGACATCAGGACCCTAATGACTAAATGAAAGTATGGAATTACTCAAAATAGTTAAGTATCAAAGTGAATACATAACCACTATTTGTGATTAGTTCCTAATAAGAAACACAGTATGAATATAGTGATTAGTTGAAATTGGAATCAGATTAACCCTCTGGTGCTCCTCATTTCGGAGTCACGCTTTGGCTCTTCATGGTCAAAAGTGACCTCTCACTTCTCTGAATTTTTGTGTATTTGTCGATTTCCCATTCATTTAATGTGGTCGGTCATTTTGGACCGAAGAGCACAAGTTTGACTATTTTTTTTTTTACGACCACTTAGCCTGCTCGAATCGTGCCCTCAATTTTTTTGTGTTCACATTTCAAATTCCATAAAAGTCACCAAGTTTAGTACCATTCCGATGAAGCTGTGATTTTTCAAAACAGAAAATTTTCCGGTCAAAAGTGACCTAAGAGCACCAGAGGGTTAAATATGTAAGAATCAAGTAAGAATCAGACTGATTAAACTTTCTATATGTTAGTTTATCTAACTTTTTAAATATGTTAATGACAGCCCATTGAGTGGCTTTTAATAAAGAATTTTAAAAAAATTAAATAATTTATGTGCTGTTTCCCCAACAAAATTCAGAATTGTCAGAAGTGTTTGTGCTTCATTAAAGACAAAGGCCTGTCATTTGTATTTACAACCTCTAGGTAACAGTATTACACCAACATCTATCACCAGATAGTAATCTAGATTGATGAAACTATGAGGACGTTTTGGATGTGATCAAGACTTCCTCATAGTTCCCCTCCAAAAGTTCCCCAAGATTACAAGCTTCAAAGCTGTACATTTACAACAATCGTGTTAAACCTGTTTTAAAACTCAAGATAAACAAAGACAAACATGCACTGGATTTTTACATTTGTGTTACTTCCTCATAATAAGTTACAATCATGTGAAACATTTTCTTTCCCCTGGCAAATGTCTTACTGTCTCTTGTAACATGTCTCTTGTATTTGAGTAAACAACTGGGAACAAATTTCACAGACAGAATGTGAGTTTGTGAGATGTTACTCCACTTTTCTACACACACATACACACAAATACACACTCACACGCAGTGTGTGTTATTATTAGAGGGAATTTGCCCGGGTGCTTTTCAATTTGCATTTACTGTAGTCCAAGTACTATTAACCCACAGTCTCTTTTTCTTGATGTTTATACATGTCTTTTGGTTTAGGTTTCATTGGTGGCATTTTTCACAAGAAACTGCTGCCCAAACCAGTTTAAAGAATTCCCAACTGTATCTGCAGCACCAGTGAGGGGAAGGAAATATTCATGTCACCAGTTGACAAAAATGTATTATATATATATATATATATATATATATATATATATACACAATATTTTTAAATAGTGTAAATAGTAAACCAATATCTATATGGTCAGTGAAATCACGTTCACCTATATACACACACTAGAAATGACAAGGTTAAAATGACGTCACATACTGAAAATTTAAAACTTTTTTGTAACAAACATTTCTGCGCATTAGATAGTCAAAACAGTAATGTTAAGAAAAATCAAAGTTACTGAACAAATTGGGACGAACTGCTAAGGTCTGCTCTGAACATTTTTGTCTGGCACATTTCAGTAGTATGGACAGTTTTATGATCTTGTCACAGTATAATGCAGACATTAGACCGTTATGGAAGGACTAAGTGTTATAATTATATGGGATACAACAGCAAACTCACAGTCATTCTGATCACCAGATCACATTCATTTAAGCATTTATTAAAGGCATCTGGAAATAAGCTCCAATTTTAGAACAGCTAAGGAACATTGTCAGGCATGTGTTAATTTATTTATTTATTTTTAAAATCTGCTCAATTTTTCATATACATATATAATATTTGTTTCTGAATAATAAATAAGGATTTATTGATTATATTAATTATTAATTATATTTCATACTTGTTTTCATGTTTTTTTTTTTAAATTTACAAATAAGACTAGAAAACAGCATTTGCTGTCTTTTAAAATAGCTGAATGATTTTAATGATAAAACATCTTCATGACAGTGCTACTATTCTGAATATTTAGAAAATTGGCATAAACATAATTTATATGTAGTAGAATAACTGTCTATGATAAATCACACAGAATAGTTATTAAAACATTGTTTGTGAAAGCAGTGATGTCATGTGCATGCATCTTGACTCTGTAGAAGAATGTGTATGTGTGCAGGCGTGTTGTGTGTCTTTACAAAGTGACATCGGCAACTGCTGGTCTGGCATGCATAATACAGCATTTTAAGTCATTTTTGTGTATCCGTGTGAACAGGAATTGTTTTGATAACATTGTTCTCTGTATTCAAAACTATTTAAAAAATGCATAAACATAACCTGAGTGTGTCAGATAAGAGTGACAGAAAATGTCCCCAGGACCAGGATTGAAAACCACAGATGATTACAATTCACAGCACACTAAAAACAGACATAACTGGAGACTAATAAGCTGTGATCATGTCACAAAGCTCCATGCAAACTGTACATTTTTCATTATTTGTCCCCTTGCAGTCATAATTAAGAATGAAAATATGTATAATTATCAAAGTGAGTTCTCAAAATTGAATGAGCAATCTACCATCATTACTGAGGTACTAGGACCCTTCCTGTCAAAGAAAATAAATGATTAACAAGTTACATGCATGTACAATGAATTATTACAATGTACTGAATTATTCTCATCTCCACATACCTGTTGATTTCTTCTTGAAGTAAATGAGTCCAGTAGCTGTGATGATGATTCCCAGCACCAGACCAGAGGCTCCAATAGCAACTTTATTCCTCTCATACTCAAGGAGAGACGGATCTGTGGAGTACAGTACGTCAAATATAATATGTGACCCTGAAGCACAAAACCAGTCTTAAGTCTCTGGGGTATATTTGTAGCAATAGCCAAAAATACAAACTTAATTTTTGATTAGTAATATGCATTGTTAAGAATTCATTTGGACAACTTCAAAAGCGATTTTCTCAGTATTTAGATTTTTTTGCACCCTCAGGTTCCAGATTTTCAAATAGTTGTATCTCAGCCAAATATTGTCCTATCCTAAAATACCCCACATATCAATGGAAATATTATTTATTCAGCTTTCAGTTAATGCATAAATCTCAATTTTGAAAAATTTACACTTAAGATTGGTTTTGTGGTCCAGAGTCACATATATCCAAATATGCTTACCACAAATACAGTTATGATATGACAGTAGCCCCCGGTTTCACAGACAAGTCTTAAGCCTAGTCCCAGACTGAAATGTAAGTCTGAGCTGTTTCAACTGAAAGAAACTCACACTGACTGATCTTAAAATATACCAGTGTCACTGTTTTCTCTCAGGAGGGACACAACTACTGTTTTTTTTTTTTTTTCAAACATACGTTTATAAAAAAATACCTAAATGTCCTAATTGAACTATGGCCTAATCCTGGTTTAGTCTAAGCCCAGTCTGTGAAACCAGGCCTGTGTGTCTAATCTTACCCCAGTCATAGATCATGGGTTTATTGAAGCTAGCATGCTCAACCATACAGGAGATCTTCTCTCCAGATTTGGGAGTGTACTCCAGCTCAGAGTGAATTTGGTAGTACCAATCACCATCAGCCATCTCCATAGTGGAGGTCACTTCAGAGGTCACTGGTTTTCCATCTCTCAGCCAGGAAACTTTGATGTGCGGAGGATAAAATTCATATGCGCTGCACATTAACACAGCTGGATGTCTGCCACCAGCCTGTGTCACTGAACTGAGCTTAACCTTTGGTTTCACTGAATCAAAGAGAGCAACGTTATAAATATGCAGTCCAATGCATTTCTCATATGTATGTGTGCGTGTATTGCAGGTTGGGGTGTTTGACATAAGAAATGGCATTTGAACAAAGCAGAGAAATATAAATAATTTTGACTCAAATTAGGTTTATTTAATTCTTAGATGTTAGAGTAGATCACTTTTAACATAAAAAAAATCCATTAATAATTGTTTTCCAGTTAGTATATGCTCATATAGAAATAACACAAATGTTTATACAAAAAAAATTTTTTGTATTGTATTGCTTTGAGCCACTTACCTACTTTAATAAGGTCAGGTGTGTCCTCGGTTTTAAAAATAAATTTGCATACAGTAACACCAGCTCTCTCTGTTAGCAAAAAGGGGCTATTATTCCATCCCTCTGCAACTCTCATTCCGATCTCGCTAAACCCCACAAACTTCCTCAAAGTACTGTTGAACTGTGTGAATAGAAATTTATTTAAATAAAAACTGTCAACATACACCATGTCACTGAAATCAGGAGAGCTGTAGATGCATCTTGACCGTCTTATGTAATAGTCATCAGCTGAAAAAGAAGCAGAACAATCACACTTCTGTCAGATAAATATGACAACAAGAAAAAAAAGAGAGGAACTTTTAGAAGTAATTCACAGGGAAAGATGAATCTGTGGAGTACAGTCATATGTCAAATTATGCTGTCCACAAACAGTTTTAAGTAATATATTATAGAGAATCCATCCTCAGAGGACAATCATACAAGTCACCCTTCTAAAAAACATGCTGAAGTATATCATTTAAATCATTTACATCTACTACTACTACTAATGCAGTTATTGTTGATACTCAGTTGTATTACTCTCATCTTACCACTTTTTGCTCCAGTCAATACAGACAGTGTCAAGATGAGATGACAACTCAAGTACTGTAGCAGTGACATTTTCACAAGCACTGAATCCCAGCTGCATGTTGCCAGTGCTTTATGTTCATGTCAGGTGGACGTTTGAGGTGATTGTCCAACCAGTTACTCCAGGTATAAACATCAGATGTTACTAGGTAGTATCCTGCTTTCAATTATCATCATCACAAACTCCATCCAATTATCAATTTAAATAAAACTGTGGTGTGGATTTTTTTCTTTTCTTAAAGAAACTATTGAACTCTGACTCTATTGAAAAACCTTGGTAACTTTATTAACAAATACTGTATAATATTAGTGACTAACACACTAAGGAAGTATACAGTGACTTTTGAAATACCGGTTATTAACAAATCTATCAGGTTTCCAGAAATCAATCAATTAATCTTTTTTTTTTTTTTTTTTTTATGACTACAGATTGAAAGGAGCTGTAATATGGCAGTACACTGAGAAGGAAACAAGAAACATTAATTTCAGTGGTATCCGCAAACAGTGACTGACATTTGTAACGCTCTGAAAGAACCAGAAAGGTTGTTATCTAAGAGAAAGGATGCATTCAAAATTGCACACTGACTCTGACTCTGGCTAGGTATGTGACGTTGAAAACCGTAGGCCTACGTATGTGCAGTGGTGTAGTGGATGGGCACGCAGGGCACACACTGCAAGGGGACCTTGTGTGGTGGGGGGCCTCCCTAAAAGTTGACCTGACAGACCAGCTTGTGAACTGATTATTAACCGTTAACAAAATGATATTGTTAAATTAGATTTAAACTTAATTAGAATGGATACGTGTATGTGATCCATTAAAAAAACTTTTTTTTTTCCTTCAGGGGTTTAATCCATGCGCAAATACATGGTCACACACTTGCAGCACTTTTGTGAAGGAATGAAAACAGAATAAAATGACATACAGGTGCTTCTCAATAAATTAGAATGTCGTGGAAAAGTTAATTTATTTCAGTAATTCAACTCAAATTGTGAAACTCTTGTTTTAAATAAATTCAATACACACAGACTGAAGTAGTCTAAGTCTAATTGTGATGATTTTGGCTCACATTTAACAAAAACCCACCAAATCACTACCTCAACAAATTAGAATGCTTCAAAAGACCAATAAAAAAAAAAAACATTTTTAGTGAATTGTTGGCCTTCTGGAAAGTATGTTCATTTACTCTACATGTACTCAATACTTGGTAGGGGCTCCTTTTGCTTTAATTACTGCCTCAATTCGGCGTGGCATGGAGGTGATCAGTTTGTGGCACTGCTGAGGTGGTATGGAAGCCCAGGTTTCTTTGACAGTGACCTTCAGCTCATCTGCATTGTTTGGTCTCTTGTTTCTCATTTTCCTCTTGACAATAGCCCATAGATTCTCTCTGGGGTTCAGGTCTGGTGAGTTTGCTGGCCAGTCAAGCACACCAACACCATGGTCATTTAACCAACTTTTGCTGCTTTTGGCAGTGTGGGCAGGTGCCAAATCCTGCTGGAAAATGAAATCAACATCTTCAAAAAGCTGGTCAGCAGAAGGAAACATGAAGTGCTCCAAAATTTCTTGGTAAACCATGCAGTGACTTTGGTTTTCAAAAAACACAAAGGACCAACACCAGCTGCACCCCAAATCATCACAGACTGTGGAAACGTAACACTGGACTTCAAGCAACTTGGGCTATGAGCTTCTCACCCTTCCTCCAGACTCCTTGGTTTCCAAATGAAATACAAAACTTGCTCTCATCTGAAAAGAGGACTTTGGACCACTGGGCAACAGTCCAGTTCTTCTTCTCCTTAGCCCAGGTAAGACGCCTCAGGAGTGGCTTAACAAGAGGAATACGACAACTGTAGCCAAATTCCTTGACACGTCTGTGTGTTGTGGCTCTTGATGCCTTGACCCCAGCCTCAGTCCATTCCTTGTAAAGTTCACTCAAATTCTTGAATCCATTTTGCTTGACAATCCTCATAAGGCTGCGGTTCTCTCGGTTGGTTGTGCATCTTTTTCTTCCACATTTTTTTTTCTTCCACTCAACTTTCTGTTAACATGCTTGGATACAGCACTCTGTGAACATCCAGCTTCTTTGGCAATGAATGTTTGTGGCTTACCCTCCTTGTGAAGGGTGTCAATGATTGTCTTCTGGACAGCTGTCAGATCAGCAGTCTTCTCCATGATTGTGTAGCCTAGTGAACCAAACTGAGAAACCATTTTGAAGGTTCAGGAAACCTTTGGAGGTGTTTTAAGTTGATTAGCTGATTGGCTTGTCACCATATTCTGATTCATGTTTTATTATTTAATTGTATATATAAATTTGTAGTATAATTTTAAAGCTGCTTTTATTTATGATTTTAATTTTGTTCTGTTCTGAATAATAAGTAAAATGTGTAGGATTTGCATCAGATTGTTTGAACCATGCAGCAAACATTTAGCTTGAAAATAAATGATAATAAAAAAATAATAAAAATAAAAAAAACCTAACAAATTACTTTAATTGCATTCCTTCACTAGCTGCGTTTTAAGAACATGTTTCACTATAACATTTATGGGTAGAATGTAAAACATTGTCAAGAGTTAGTTGTATTAACATTTGTTAAAGACAAACAAATCGTTTTATACAGATAGAAGAAAATAGTTTTGATGCAAAATAAACTATAGCAACTGGCACGCACTTGTAGACTGATTTGATGCTGTGAGGGGCCCCACCTTCACTCATGCGGGGAACCTACACAGTTTGCACTGCAAATGTGTGTAGCCCAAATGCAATTTGGACATACTACATCAACCATGTTGATACTATCATGTGAACCACACTGAGTTGCTTCGCTTACTCACCATTTATGAATCCTTTCCTTATGCGTAAAGCATCCTTTGTATGCACTTCAAAACTCACCAGACTTTGTAAGTAATCTCAGGAGGTCTACTTTTCATCTACAGTTTTATTAACACTGTGAATTTGGACATTTTACTCTTTTCACATAATATTTCTTAGTCTGCTATAAAAGGCATATTTGGATGCTTCCAATCAATAATTCAGCTTCTCTTTTATTTTTTGTACATTTTCTACTTCCAAAGCTGGTCTCATCGTCATGATTTATGCAAGACACCCAATCAATAAGCCCCTAAATTGTTTTTCTATTAAAAAAATCTGAATCCCATACTAATTATATTTAAATACAATTAGTTCAAATAGGTTATGGATGCATGAGGTTTTTGGCTATTTGAATGAAAACTTGGATAACTCTGACATCCCACATTACACAATTAAATCAAATGTAGGCACAGATTTAGCCAAAGGTTTGTCTGTTTCTTTAGTGCATTTTGCCTACGTTCTACAACTGCCATGCGTATGTTGCAATAACGCAAAATAAAGAGCTGGATCTAAATACAAACAGTGCCGTTAAACGAAAAGACACAAAACACACTGGCACAACTAACTTTATAATGACAAGATCACATCAAGAACAGAAGAAAACACAATGCTTAAATACACAGAGAAACTAATTAACAGGTGCAACAGGTAATCAAACAATGAATCATCAAGGAAACTAAAACCCAGGAAAATGACTGAAAATTATGACACAGAATGATTAAAAAAAATTATTTTTGTCAAAGAAGAAAATACTAAGCTTCTGAATATATATGAATTACAATAATTACACTAATGTGATTTAAGATTCATTTACATCTCATTTTCAAATGTCTATATGTTATTGAGAAAGTGTTTTTTAATCAATGTTATTAAAAATAATTTATGACCATGTGATGAGAGTATAGATTACTTCTTATGAATTGCAAATGTGATGTGTAAGATTTAAGAAAAATCAGTTAAAGGCTTTTTGAGATTTATAATGACAGAATAACAGATTTTTCAGTTTTGGGTAAACTATCCCTTATATGCATGTTTAGTGTTACACAGTAAGTAAGGTTTATCATGCTTTGAAGTATTTGAGAGGCAATAAAAGGTTGATTTAATCCAAAGGTATACATTTAGCATCAATTGTCACTTGTCATGTAGAATGAAAAGTGACAATTGTTATTATTTTCAAAGTGCTCAGTTATAAAAACAATTAACAGATATTTTCAAAGTTTGCTTCCAAGGCTTCATAAGTCAGTGACAGTTGTGTCCTTTAATGAGAAAGAATGTTCCCAAAATGACTCCCAACAGCCCAAGAGTCAGACCTACTCCACAAAACACTGCTGGACCAACACTTGGGAGGGCAACATCTACATCTGGAAGATAAATCCATGGGATAAAAGATTAACAAGTAATTTGGTCCCACTTTATAATGTGTCCCTAATACCTGTGTACTTACATAGTAAATAGACGTGTACGTAGTATGTAACCACAGTGTAAGTACACATTGGTACATAGTATCTACAGCTCTAATGTTTGTGTAACTACACATGTAACAATCCACTGAATGGTATGTGTAAGTACAAACGTGTATCAGGACTAACAACACTTTTTGGTTAAGACAGTGTTACACTTTATATTAGATTTATCATGTAATTACTCTGATGTTACACAGCAGCGACCAGTAAGTTAGGCTTTACATATAAATTGTGGTTGGTGTCCAGAATGTTACACTTTATATTAAGTGGACAGTTCCTGTGGAGTTACTGGAGTGCACCAACTCGAACTCGAGATCCAACTCCTCCCACTTTACTAAATATATTTTAGGGTAGGTTTATCCCTAAACCTACCCATCTCCACCCCATGGATCCCATTTCCACCCTTAAACCTACCCATCTCCACCCCTGGATCAAATGGTTCCAATTACTCTTATACATATTGTTGTTACAAAATGTAGTTATATAATTCCTGTTACACGAGTACTTAGTGAAGTGAAAAAAGTGTTGTTACCAATGTCCTGTTACACATTTGTACAAACCCGATTCCAAAAAAGTTGGGACACTGAACAAATTGTGAGTAAAAAAGGAATGGAATAATTTACAAATCTCATAAACTTATATTTTATTCACAATAGAATATAGATAACATATCAAATGTTGAAAGTGAGACATTTTGAAATGTCATGCCAAATATAGGCTCATTTTGGATTTCATGAGAGCTACACATTCCAAAAAAGTTGGGACAGGTTGCAATAAGATGCCGGAAAAGTTAAATGTACATATAAGGAACAGCTGGAGGACCATTTTGCAACTTATTAGGTCAATTGGCAACATGATTGGATATAAAAAAAGCCTCTCAGAGTGGCAGTGTCTCTCAGAAGTCAAGATGGGCAGAGGATCACCAATTCCACCAATGCTGTGGCGAAAAATAGTGGCGCATTATCAGAAAGGAGTTTCTCAGAGGAAAATTGCAAAGAGCTTGAAGTTATCATCATCTACAGTGCATAATATCATCCAAAGATTCAGAGAATCTGGAACAGTCTCTGTGCGTAAGGGTCAAGGCCGGAAAACCATACTGGATGCCCGTGATCTTCGGGCCCTTAGACGGCACTGCATCACATACAGGAATGCTACTGTAATGGAAATCACAACATGGGCTCAGGAATACTTCTAGAAAACATTGTCGGTGAACACAATCCACCGTGCCATTCGACGTTGCCGGCTAAAACTCTATAGGTCAAAAAAGAAGCCATGTCTAAACATGATCCAGAAGCGCAGGCGTTTTCTCTGGGCCAAGGCTCATTTAAAATGGACTGTGGCAAAGTGGAAAACTGTTCTGTGGTCAGACGAATCCAAATTTAAAGTTCTTTTTGAAAAACTGGGACACCATATCATCTGGACTAAAGTGGACAAGGATAACCCAAGTTGTTATCAGCGCTCAGTTAAGAAGCCTACATCTCTGATGGTATAGGGTTGCATGAGTGCGTGTGGCATGGGCAGCTTACACATCTGGAAAGGCACCATCAAAGGTATATCCAAGTTCTAGAACAACACATGCTCCCATCCAGACGTCGTCTCTTTCAGGGAAGACCTTGCATTTTCCAACATGACAATGCCAGACCACATACTGCATCAATTACAACATCATGGCTGCGTAGGAGAAGGATCCAGGTACTGAAATGGTCAGCCTGCAGTCCAGATCTTTCACCCATAGAAAACATTTGGCGCATCATAAAGAGGAAGATGCGACAAAGAAGACCTAAGGCAGTTGAGCAACTAGAAGCTTGTATTAGACAAGAATGGGACAACATTCCTATTCCTTAACTTGAGCAACTTGTCTCCTCAGTCCCCAGACATTTGCAGACTGTTATAAAAAGAAGAGGGGATGCCACACATGTAAACATGGCCTTGTCCCAACTTTTTTGAGATGTGTTGATGCCATGAAATTTAAAATCAACTTATTTTTTCCTTAAAATGATATATTTTCTCAGTTTAAACATTTGATATGTCATCTATGTTGTATTCTGAATAAAATATAAAAATTTGAAACTTTCACATCATTGCATTTTTTATTCACAATTTGTACAGTGTCCCAACTTTTTTGGAATCGGGTTTGTACTAACACAAACCATCCTGAGGGTTGTTACATGTGTGTGGTTACAGAAATATTACAGCTGTAGATACTATGTACCAATGTGTACTTACACTGTTACATACTACTTACACATATAGTTACTATGCAAGTACACAGATATTAGGGACACTTAATATAAAGATGGGCCAACAACAACAAAAAGCTGTAATATTGTCCATTCTATTTGAAAATCACACTCACCCCATATTTTGGTCTGAGGTTGACCTTGGAGGGCTTTGTGGTTCACAGTACAGCTGTAAATGTCTCCTTCAGCAGGTGTGAACTTAAGAGTGGAGAAGATGTTGAATGTATCATCTGTCCTTGGACGGTACTGACTTAAACTTATGCCCTCTGTCACAATAACATTATTCTTAGTCCATGAGATGTTGACAGATGGAGGATAGAAGCCATTCGCATGACAGATGAGAGTGTTCTGAACACCCAGCTCTACATCATCTTTTGGATAGATGGATGTCTGGGGTGCATCTAGATCTAAACACAGAAAACTTTATTCATTCATTCTGTAGTTCAGTCGAGTAAGCAAAGATATCTTAATATGCATTATATAAACATTTGAGGCACAACTTTATGACACGGAGTACATGTTTTACACACATAACATTCAAAAGATTGGAATCTTTAGGTATTTTTTCTTGTTACACCAAGGCTGCATTTATTTGACCCAAAAAAAATTAATAACAGCAGCACAGCGATAACCCATTCAGGGTAAACAGAACAGAACCAGCGCTGATAGTAAACTGATGCACTCTTGACTAACGTGACCTGCCAGAACTAACTCTATACTTGATTAACATACAGTTTGTATTGACAGTATGGTTCTGTTCTGGGCAAGAAATCCCCAACCAGCCTAGCATGCATAAGAGCAGTGAGTGCAGCAGTGATCCCCCCCAAACAACACCATTTGCCAACCTTTCCCAACCACAAACTTACAGGGTGAACGTGGCAGCAAAGCGTTGCTTTTCTGTTACAAGCAGTGGAAAAGAGCAGCATGCCCCTTTAAATGCAGTTATTAGCTTAAAGCAACAAGCATGTTGCCAATTCCTGAAAAACTTATGCAACAAGCATTTACCAATTAAAAAGGAAAGCCTTAAGTAAAATATTACAGATGTCTTTAATGTTCTTAATGACAACTGTTTAAGGTAACACCATAAAGCAAGATAAATGACATTTAAATGAAGATAAATGTCTGGCTCAAAGAGGTATATCAGAACACTGAGTCCTGACTGAAGAGGAGAGAATGGAGACTAATTAGCTCCTGTGCAACACAATAAATCTGGTGATAATACTGAATGGTGATCACGGAAGGGTGTCATATTCCTATAGGTAAATGTGGGTCAACTGACAGTCAGCAGATGCAAGCTTGACCGTGAGAACTAATGATATGCTTGATAATTGTGGAATACTTTTACAATTTAAAGTAGCTTTTTCTCTTTTAATATATTTTAGAATGTAATTTAGTTTTTTGTGATTATTCTTGTTGTTCCCTTTCAGTCGGTCACTCCGAGTCACGTCAGTGACCGACGAATTGGGATCTTGCTTAGAGAGACCAATCCACTTTGAGTGTAACTAAATGTGTACATTGGCATGCGATGATTGCATCCAGCTGCCGCTGATCACAGCATGAGTATAAGTAGGCAGCAGGTGCAATGCATATTCAGCTTTTCGCTTCGGAGCTGAGCGATCACATCGTTCTGCTCCTGACTACTCTACTGAGAGAAGAAGACTGAAAGAGTTCAGCGCGCTCTTTGAGAGCTCTTAGTGTTGGTGGTACTGCGCTTCTGCGGTGGTGGTTTCCCATGTTGAGTGTGTTGCACACACGGGGCTGCACTACCCCGTTTTTGTTGCAGGCGGCCATCTCCCCTGTGCGCTTCAGCACGCTAAAAGAGCTTTTTCCCTAAAAGATCATACATGGTTGAGTCTTTTTAAAGATGACGTTGCGTCTCGCAAACTCGATGTTATGTCTTTGTAAAGATGATGTGGGTCTTGCTATAAACAATGTATCACCGTGCATTTCTGGATTCTGTCATTACCTGCCACTGGGTGATGGTCACAATCGCTGCCTCACCTGTCTGGGCATTAAGCACACTGAGGTGGCGCTCGTGGATGAGTCATGTTCTCATTGAAGGAAGATGACCATCTCTAAGCTGCGGGCCAAGCTCCGTTACATTACAAGGGGCAGAGATCCGTTACCTCTGCCTCGATCTAGTTCTTGTCATGGCAGTAGTCAGGTGGGGGCTACTTCAGGCAGTGGCATGGGCGGTCTGAGGGTTACAGTGGTGGCAAACCCTCCAGGGAACCAACCCTCAAGGGACCATTGCTCCTCTTGCACTCTGCAACCACTTGAGCTGCCAGTGGAACGTGCTGGGCCCTCTACAAGGAGCATACTAGCAGTATCCTTTGGCGCTCCTCCCGACGACCGGATGTCAATCGCTGCATTGGGGGGTGAGCCAGAGCATTTTGGAGAGGATGATTTGGCTGCACTGCTGCCCTCCGAGACTGTAGCAATGCCTGATTCGGAACTGGAAATGACGGCAATGCTTTCCTGGGCCGCCGTGAGGGTAGGGCTTGACTGGAGACCTTCACCGTGTCTCAAGCCCTCAAGGTTGGACAATTGGCACTTCAGGGTGGTCTGTGCTGGTTCTCAGCACCCCGCCCTGGTGCCGTTCTTCCCGGAGATGCATGAGGGGCTTACCAGATCATGGATGGCACCTTTTTCTGCTGGAAACCGACCTGCTAATTTCTCCTCCCTCTCCACTCTCAACAGTGGTGTAGCTAGGGGATATACGCCCTCCAGTGGAGTGGTCAGTTTCGATGCAGTTGTGTCTTATTTACCACCTCAACCGAGCAGGACGAACCATGCCTCCCCTCCCGAGTCTGTAGGTACTCGTCTGGTCAGTAACACTTTATTTCAATAGTCCACTTTAGACATTCTACTAACAATAAATAACATTGCAACTACATGCCAACTAGCAGTTAGAGTAATAGTAGACTGTCTGCTTAATATGTTCTAACACTTTCTTTTTCAATTTATTCAACTAACCTTAAACCTACCCTAACATTCTACTCTGAGAGTTAGTAGACATGTTGCAAATTAAGGAGAATTAGTTGACATGTAGTTACAAAGTTACATATAGTTAGTAGAATGTCTAAAGTAGACTATTGAAAAAAAAGTGTAACCACTGGTTCTTCAGGCTAAAGCACTGAGGGACCTGCACGAGGGTGGTCACGATCCGGAAGTTCTAAAAGAGCTCCGAACCACAAATGTCCTCGCACTCTGTGCGACAAAGGTCACTGCGAGTTCTCTGGGTCGTGTGAGTTCACTGCGAGTTCACTTGTGTTCCAGGACCATCACCTCTGCCTGTGTTTGGTCAACATGAGGGACACCGATAAGTCGGTTCCTCAAGTTCCCTGTGTCCCAGACTGGACTCTTCGGTGACACAGTCGACAACATGGCCCAGAAGTTCTCGGCTGCACAGAAGCAGACTGAGGCACACGTCCTGCCCCGGTGGGTAGCTGCTGCTTCCACCCGTACCCCGGCTGCAGCGCCCCAGCCTGCTCATCGCTGAGGGTGGCCCATTGCGTCCACCCCCACTCCCATGCCACAACCGCAGCAGCCTCAAGCAAGTGGTGCCATGAAGCTGGGTGACCCAGAGAAAGAGGGAACTGTTCTTTGGGGGGTGGTGAATGCACCTCTCCCTCCCCTGGAGGAGGGCCGGGTGGAGAATCTGGTTTCCAAAAATCTCGACAGGAGAGCACTTTTTGCTTCTGCCGAGACTTCTCACTTTCAGTTGTTTTACTCCCAGACCGATGGAACACTCAGCACAGATGCATTGGCACACAGTTGGCTGCGGGGCCTCCGCAAGTATGCGTTTCCATCAGTGAGCCTTCTCGCACATACACTGTACAAGATCAGGGAGGAAAAAGAGCAGATCCTGCTCGTGGCGCCTTATTGGCCCACTCGAACCTGGTTCCCAGAACTGATGCTCCTCGTGACTGCTCCTCCTTGTCAGATTCCTCTGAGGAAGGATCTACTGACTCAGAGACGGAGCACCTTATGGCACCCGCGTCCAGACCTCTGGAAATTTCATGTCTGGTCTCTGGACAGGGCGTGGAGGTTCTAGGTGACCTACACCTATTGCTGCCAACCACGACCCCGTGGAAGGGAAGTCAGTGGGAAAGCATGACCTGGTCATCAGGTTCCTTAGGGGGGCGAGAAGGTTAAATCCTCCATGGCCCCCCTCTATACCCTCTTGGGACCTGTCTCTAGTACTCACAGCACTACAGCAGAGACTATTTGAGCCTTTGCAGACAGTTGAGCTGAAGTTTCTGTTAATGAAAACTCTGCTCTTGCTTGCACTGGCCTCCATCAAGAGGGTGGGGGACCTGCATGCATTTTCGGTTGATGATTCATGCCTAGAGTTTGGGCCGGCTGACTCCCAGGTAATCCTGAGGCCCTGGTCCAGCTATGTGCCCAAGATTCCCACTATTCCCTTCAGGGATCAGGTGGTGAGCCTGCAAGCGCTGCCCTCGGAGAAGGCAGACCCAGCCCTAGCTTTGCCAAGTGGATCCCATATGTGTAAATCTGCGGTATAGCCTCAGGGCCCGTGTTTCCCCGGCAGACTTCTGCCATTTTCCAAGAGAGTTACAATCACCTCTAATCTTCCATATGCACCAAACAGTTGAGCTGCTAAATGTTTTATAAAAAAAAAAAAAGTATTCAGTTCAGTATTCAGTTCAAAATCTTTTGTAACATTGATTAAAAGTGTCAGTAAAGACTTTTTATAATGTCATGCATCCTTTTGAAACCTTGTTTTCAACATTGATAGTAATAGGAAATTTATTTTGACCAGCAAATCAGCATATTAGAAAGATTTCTGAAGGATCGTGTGACACTGAAGACTAGAGTAATGATGCTGATTTTTTATTATTATTAAGACCCAGGGAACATATGATATAACAGGTCTTGGTGAGATATGATGAGGAGACTGACCTCCTTCAAAACACCCTTTGGGTATGAGGAACCTCCTTCACTATAGGCGTAATTTATAGCATCAGCTCCAACTCCCTGCAACCAGTACCAACTTTAGCAGCCACCTCTCTGTCTTATATACACAGGAAAACTCACCCTAACCAGAGATGATATCTGTGCCCCCAGAACCAAAGGAGGAGTCCACGCCCACCATGGACCCAGCTCTAGAGCCCCCTCCATTCACAGAGCCAGAGCCAGTCATTATGTCCATCATAAAACCTGAGCCAGTTGTCACATCCATCCCAAGGCCAGATCTTGTTCCAGGTCTGTCCGAGGGGCCAAAAGAAGAGCACTGGCTAATTGATTCTTGGTCAACAGCAGAACCACAAATGTCAGCTTACAGTTAGCTAACAGGGCTTTTTGGAAACGCACGCCTTTGTCCTTCCTACCACTTCCATGGATCCACCTGCTCTACTGGTGCTGCACATCTCCTTGGCTTCACCCTGGCTCCCTCCAGCTCTTCGGCTCCCCCTCAGTCTTCTTCTTCACCAGTAGCTCAGCCTTGTGAGGTGGAGTCTCTGGGCCCATGACACCACCTTGGCCTGTCAGTCTGCTGCCTCCACCATGGTTTCACACTCCCTTGTTCCTTGTTGTCCTGGTTTTGCCGCAGACTTCTGGGCCTCTGGCTGTGCCTTAGCCTTCCACCCCGTCAGTTCGATTGGGCTCCTTCTTCCCTCTGGCTCTTCCTGTGTCCTCTCTACCTCTGGTTTTGCCCTTCTTCCGGGCCTCTTTGTCAATTGCCTTAGTTACTTAAGCCCCTTTCACACTGCGATTCCGGCAAATACACGGGTAATGTGTCCCGGCATTTGTACCCGGGTCGCTAGATTTTGCACTTTCACACTGCCAGTGATTACCCGGAATATGTGCGTGCGTTCACACATAACCTGTAAAGGTCCCGTGAAAACACGTGATATCAGGGTGTGACGTGTAATGTACGAGTCGAAAACACTAGGCACGTTAACTTTCACTGAAGCTGGCGAACGATCTCAGCTTCAGCGCGGAAAGTGAGGAACTAACTGATCTCTGCTTTGTTACAGTTTGTGCATATTTTTTCGTCGCGAACATTGATCTGCCTTCAAAACAAACTAAAAGAGTCGTGCAATAACGCGCGTCATCACTACGACACGGCATTAGTTCTGGCTTTTGTTCACACAGCGCTCGTTCCGGGACTGAACCCGGCAATGTTACTAGGTCCCCGACCCGGGATCAATCCCGGAATCAATCCCGGGACGTGTTTGCTTTCACACAGAAGTCGACCCGGCAATGTTCCGGCAATTTGCCGGGTCTGACGTGCAGTGTGAAAGGGGCTTTAGTTTCATCTGTGTCTAGTTTAGTTGCCTTTGTTTGCTTCTTGTGTATATAGCTCTGTGTTTTAGTTGCTCCTTGTTAGTTCTCATGTTTACTTTGTGTGGTAAATGTGTTCCTGGTATTCTGTGTAGAATGAGGTGTATGCTTACAATGTATGCACAGCTCCCACATGCACTTTGAATTGTTTTTACACTACTTTGTCCATAAGGTTTCAACACTGAACTGGGCCATTGTTTAACAGTCGGAAAAGATCAGGCTTACTATAGATCAGGAGAAAGCCTTTGATCATATAGATTACCAATATCAGTTTCATGTTCTTATGTGTTATGATTTTGGGAAAAAAATGTATCAGTGTTTCATGCTTGAATGAATAAATGAATAAATGAATGGTTCTGTTGTATTGAATTTTCGTAGATGTGATGCAACATACACACATTCTGCTTTCTTTACCTTCTCAGATATAACCTAATCCATCATTTCTAGTTGTAACATCATGTTTTCAAATTAGTGACAGAGGTTTGGGCACTTTTTAATTGCAATAAAAGATACTGAACCTGTGGTGTAAGAATCATTTTGTTAATTATAATTTTGTATTTTGGACACTGCTGATATGTAGCAATAACACACTGTTGTTTATGTAATATTGGTTATTTAATGAAACCATTATAAACCCTTAAGAAAGTGAACATTAAAATGTCATGTTTAAAACTAAACGTGTAAAGGCTCATAGCACATATTCATGTCTTACCCATTTCTAGTGGTAGGCTCTTGAATGTTTGAATAAATATTGGTAAGTCACGTTTGCATCCTACTATTGCATCAGAACCGATTTCATAAAACTTGGGAAATGTTATGTTTTTTGGTCCCAAAAAATCAGGTAGTGTGTCTACTGCTGTCTTTTGTTTAAAGTTGACATGCCCCAGTTCCTCTTCATCATATCCAATGTAAAACTCTTCTTCCACATCAGAGCATGCAGCATATAGAAAAGCTTCATGTTCAACTGAAATAAATTCAACATCATAAAACAAATACAATAAGTTTAATTTTTTAGGTTGACAATTCAGTTACTTTGGATAGCTGAGAAAATGATACAATATATTTCTTGCTGATGTCAATCAATAGAGATTTTCCATATCATCAAAATTGCAATGTAAATATCCTCACAGCTTTTAGGGCTGAACTACTACAATAACTTGATGTTTTTGACAAGTTAGAGAACATTTATTCATTTTACTTGCATTGTTCATTTATTTATTTATTATTATTTTTTTAAATATTGAAACTGGTATGTAAACTGGTGAAATTTTACTGGTAGGCCAATGATTAACGACATTAGCCAAAATCAGATAAGACTATTCTTCTAAACTATATTTGAGTTAGAATTCTTAAAACCCAGCATCTGTGATTTCAAGTATCTATTTGGATGACATCTTTGTTTACATTTCAAAAATGTTATGTGGCCATTACAGAACGTCTGCTGTGTTTGAGTGACTCTAATATTCCATACATTTCTTATAATGACTCAGTGAATACTGTCTTACAATTCAAATAATATTATGTATCATATAAAACTCCTAAATTACCTATTTTTTAGTATTACTTTCTTTTTTTACTGATTTTTATTATATTGAACAAATATTCCCATTAAGTTGCTAGATGTTTTGCAAAAAAATCAATACTTGAAAATTACTACTTGTCGATAATAACAAAGCATTTAAAAAAATAATAATAAACCAAAACTTCTGATAACCTTACACAATAATCTTATAACGGAAACATTTAATGAAACATTTAACTCTAATGAACACACAAAAGCAGCTTTTGAAATGACTAGGTGTTACAAGTGATTAGTTATAAGTTTGCTATTTTATCATTATTATATCATTTATGAAAATAGTACCTAAGCAAATTAAAAAACTTCAACTTACATTGAGCACTAGTTGAGAGAACAGCGGTTAGGGTGAGAATGGTTATGTACAGCTCCATCTTGATAGATTAGAGTTGAACAGTCATTAGGGAAAAATTTAACCGAGGTGAAAAAACAGGTGTTATTTTAAAGTTTTTGCATCATCCACTCAGAGTTTGACACACACAATGACACTGCTGTATCTAAGAAGAATAAAAAAGGTTTTCCTCTTTCATCTGACATGCAGCTGGCTAATCTTTTCTAACATAGGATACATTGAGTCTGCATGTGCAAACATAAAACTGCAGTAACAAACTATGGATTAAACCCCCCAAAAAAGTTATTTAAAGTGTAGCCAGTTGCATAAAAGCTTTAGACTAGTCTTTTTATTTCTTTAAGACGGGTCATTATTTGTTTATTTATTTAGCTTAATATATATATATATATATATATATATATATATATATATATATATATATATATATTTGGTTACATAACATTGTACATTATTCAAAGCTGAATGCAAATCCCCTTAACTAACTGATAGCTGGTCAGACTAGTTCTTAAGGCACTTAACGTGGAGGCTAAGTTTATGCAACTGGCCCCTGTACATTGTAGTTTTATACACATTTTTTAGGGGCAGACATTGCTTAAAGATAGAGGCAAAGCAACTGGGAGATGACCTTAAATAAAGCATGCAAGCGAAGTATTCAGGTATAGAAAACAGCCCAAGGCTCTAGAGTTTCACCAGTCCTAATCAAATCAGCATAACTATTCAAAGAAATGGATGGGGCACCAAGAGTCATTAAAGACAAGAGGTGAGAGTCTCAGGGGCCATTTCCATGACAACGTTTTCAGTCAAAAACAGGAAACTTGCAATAATAACCTCTACAAATACAACTAAATATATACACTATAAATACTTTAAAAGAAGTGTGAAATATGTTTTCTCTGTTTTGGAGGGATAATCATTTTTAAATCATTCCCCATTTATTACATCAAAAATTTGTAAAACTTCATTATAGTTAAAGGTATTTTATCAGCTGTTTATTATTCATGCAACAATACTTATTACTGTTACAGTTTTTATTAATACCATTGCTAAATAGATGATACATTTGTCTACTGCTCTTATCAATGTTTTTAGCATGACTTGTGAAAATGTAACTACTAATTTATTTTAATTTAATATCTAATTTTAACATCTAATTTAAATTAACTAATTGTGACAACTAACAACTGAATGGCATAAGCAAACACTAGCTATGTAGAAGCCTATGCTATTTCATTTCATTCTGGAACCTACTTGTTTTACAGATCTGTGTGTAATAGTGTTATATGCTACTGTTTTGACAGCATTGTTAATGTTTCTGATCAAATGTGCTATCCTGTCAGCAATAACCTGTCCATGGGCTTTTTTGATTACAGTAAGTTTAAGTGCCGGCGATGCAGTGTTGCCAGATATTGCTATTAAAACAATCAAAAACCAAAAAATAAAGACAAATAAAATGACATTATTTCAAATCTTTTGCAAATAAGGTAATATAAAGATATCACTGACGTTAAACTGCAATGTCCTACTTTATTAACTTTCTAAAGTGTTAAATTAAGTGGAAAAGACAAGTCTGAAAATGTTTATAATAGCTAGATCTGGCAACATGGAGGCTGCACCCACGCCCCAGTGTTGCCAGACGTACGATAATTATCGTATTTGTACGATAATTTTGACCTATGTATGATGTACGATCAATAATGAAAAATATCCCATAATGTACGATAATTTCAGAATTGTATGAAAATTCAAATGATGGAAGTTGTAGTCATAGGGCTTCTATACTCATACACGAAATCGACTCATTACAGACACTCTAAATGCCCTAGTGCACACCTCACACCGTGTCTACACCAGACGCAACATGCTGCGCCGCAACAGCTAAAGTCCGTCTACACTGGACATGACAAAGGGACCATTGAAAATCATTTGAAATTTGTGTAAGTACGTCATAAATAGAATGCAACAGCAGTTTACTGTTGGGAATTTGTCTGACTTACAATAAAGTGAACAGGAACTGGCTGAAACCTCTTACTACAAACTTTGCTTAAGAGAATCATTTGTCTGATATCATCATCATCTTTACCTTAAATGCTAAATACAATATACTTCACCTTAGTTTTTCATGTGACGCTAAGTCAGGAAATAGGATCACAGATCTTCTGAAAAAGATTCTTACATTTCTAATCAGGGTGATACACAACACTTTTAAATCACCGGCATGTCTCATGCACCAAGACAACATTGCAGTACAAAGCACATAACATTACAATAATAATGAACATAAACAACTTATTTGCTTATTTTCAAATTTTCTTCTACGTTTTTGTAGATGTGAGGTGTCCGTGGACGTTCAGTGCTCATGAACCCACCAAGAACAGCCTTGCCTCAGCCAGTTTTTCTGGAATTTGCCGCTGACTCTGATGTCTCTGTAGTGGTTAAACTTGAAATATTTGGTAATGAGAAATGGTCTGTGTGTTATTGATAGTGATTTTGGTTACATTGTTGTGCCATTAGATGGCGACAAGAGACTGTATTTATGAGTCAGTAACAAAAGTAGTACAGTCAATGGCAATCTAGCATGTTCTGTACCTGCATAAGAGGAAATTACTTTACATACCAGCAGATGGATATGGATATTTGAACCATAAACGAAGCAGCTCTTTCTCTTCATTTCAGATGGCAATCGCATTATTAGTGGTCGACCAAGATTGGACGATATTTGGCTTTTAAATATATGATTTTTTTGTGACATTATTTTGACATATGTAAAATGTAACATCTAATAATCATTTAATTTCACTAAGCTTGCAATCTTTTTCGAATACAACTGTGAGGTCCTCTAAAGTGTGCATCTGTAGACTGCATAAACACATGTACTCTGTTTAATGGTCAGTGTTTCAAATGATTACCAGTGTACACCAATTTACCAGAACATACTGGTGCACTGTTGGTTGCATTGCTCCTTCCTTTCCTATTTATATTTTTAACAATGTATTTATTTGTTTATTTAATTATATATATAATTACAGAATCAAGAAGTTGCCATCAAAGCAAATCTCTTTATTTTATTTTTTATTAAGTTTTTATTTATTTATTTATTTATTAATTGTTTAAATTATATAATTTAGTAAATAATATGAAAATAACATGCATGTGATTTTACTATCTTTAATTTAAATGTTCTGAAATCTGATATACATATCAGCTGATAAGATACCAGCACTGGCCTTCAAAAAAAGAGGATAGATAGATAGATAGATAGATAGATAGATAGATAGATAGATAGATAGATTTGCATTGTAAAGTGTTACCAAAATAAATAAATAAATAATAATAATAATAATAAAAACATACTAAAGCATGTGGTGCTAATATGGACACTGCAGGTTCAAGTCTGGCTGCATTATATCCCGATTCAGTTCTTTACACTTGTCTTCATAATTTCCTGTCTTCTCTTTAGTCTCCATCACTAAAAATTACATAAAAAAAGAAGAATAGCAATGTGTCATATAATTCATATCAAAAGTTTACTTTACTCCAACATAAATCTTCTTTGACAACACAATAGAATTGGCACATTTCTAAGCAAAATAAAACATTCAGCAGAAAATGTAGTACAGGTCTTGATTTACTTTATCTGAATTTGATTGGATCCTGAATAGTGGGTGGATGATATTATTGGTTGATATTTCTACTTTTTCGCCCTTTAGGAGGCGATTATTACACTTTGATTAAAGTTAATGAAAACAACAATTTTTCTACGAAATAACACCAGGTATTTATTTAAAAAAATAGGGGTCCATTTTCCATACAATATAAAATATCCGCTTTCAAAACCAATTTGACAATGGAAACTGGTCCAATACAGAGAAATTCTTAACCAGCATTACAGCAGATTAAGCAATATTTTCAGTTAATAATGTGTATATCACTGTATAGTAGGTGGACAATCAGAATGGGTAATGCCACGTGTACCGCCGGTGTAGGGCCGCGGCATTAACTGCAAGTCAGTCACATGTTAAAATTATTCGCGAAACTGCCGGCAGGTGGCGCAAAGGGATGGGTTGCAAACTGACTGTAGCCTAATTGTAAAATATTGGTTTGTAAATGGAGATGAAAGGATGAAGTAAAACAACAATAACATTATAATATAACATTGTAACATCCTTAAAAACCATTAGAAAATTTACAGTGAGGTAATTTAAAGATGTGGGATAGTCTTAGGCTACAGTATACGCATCAAAAATTAAAAGAAAGACCTTAAAACAAAGGCTCTTATGCATCCTATTGTTATTTAACAGTCATTATATATATATATATATATATATATATATATATATATATATATATATATATATATATATAAATAAAATATACAAACCCGATTGCAAAAAAGTTGGGACACTGTACTAATTGTGAATAAAAACAGAATGCAATTATGTGGAAGTTTCAAATTTCAATATTTTATTCAGAATACAACATAGATGACATATCAAATGTTTAAACTGAGAAAATGTATAATTTTAAGGGAAAAATAGGTTGATTCTAAATTTCTTGGCATCAACACATCTCAAAAAAGTTGGGACAAGGCCATGTTTACCACTGTGTGGCATCCCCTCTTCTTTTTATAATGGTCTGCAAACGTCTGGGGACTGAGGAGACAAGTTGCTCAAGTTTAGGAATAGGAATGTTGTCCCATTCTTGTCTAATACAGGCTTCTAGATGCTCAACTGTCTTAGGTCTTCTCTGTTACATCTTCCTCTTTATGATGCACCAAATGTTTTCTATGGGTGAAAGATCTGGACTGCAGGCTGGTCATTTCAGTACCCGGATCCTTCTTCTACGCAGCCATGATGTTGTAATTGATGCAGTATGTGGTCTGGCATTGTCATGTTGGAAAATGCAAGGTCTTCCCTGAAAGAGACGACGTCTGGATGGGAGCATATGTTGTTCTAGAACTTGGATATACCTTTCAGCATTGATGGTGCCTTTCCAGATGTGTAAGCTGCCCGTGCCACACGCACACATGCAACCCCATTCCATCAGAGATGCAGGCTTCTGAACTGAGCGCTGATAATAACTTGGGTTGTCCTTGTCCTCTTTAGTCCGGATGACATGGCGTCCCAGTTTTCCAAAAAGAACTTCATATTTTTATTCATCTGACCACAGAACAGTTTTCCACTTTGCCACAGTCCATTTTAAATGAGCCTTGGCCCAGAGAAAACGCCTGCGCTTCTGGATCATGTTTGGACAAGGCTTCTTTTTTGACCTATAGAGTTTTAGCTGGCAACAGCGAATGGCACGGTGGATTGTGTTTACCAACAATGTTTTCTGGAAGTATTCCTGAGCCCATGTTGTGATTTCCATTACAGTAGCATTCCTGTACGTGATGCAGTGCCGTCTAAGGGCCCGAAGATCACAGGCATCCAGTATGGTTTTCCGGCCTTGACCCTTACGCACAGAGATTATTCCAGATTCTCTGAATCTTTGGATGATATTATGCACTGTAGATGATGATAACTTCAAGCTCTTTCCTCTGAGAAATTCCTTTCTGATATTGCTCCACTATTTTTCGCCGCAGCATTGGGGGAATTGGTGATCCTCTGCCCATCTTGACTTCTGAGAGACACTGCCACTCTGAGAGGCTCTTTTTATACCCAATCATGTTGTCAATTGACCTAATAAGTTGCAAATTGGTCCTCCAGCTGTTCCTTATATGTACATTTAACTTTTCCGGCCTCTTATTGCAACCTGTCCCAACTTTTTTGGAATGTGTAGCTCTCATGAAATCCAAAATGAGCCAATATTTGGCATGACATTTCAAAATGTCTCACTTTCAACATTTGATATGTTATCTATATTCTATTGTGAATAAAATATAAGTTTATGAGATTTGTAAATTATTCCATTCCTTTTTACTCACAATTTGTACAGTGTCCCAACGTTTTTGGAATCGGGTTTGTGTGTGTGTATATATATATATATATATATATATATATATATATATATATATATATATATATGTGTATGTGTGTGTGTGTGTGTGTGTGTGTGTATGGATTAAAAGCTAAATGTTTTCATTTCGGTTCATTCTTGGTAGGAAAAAATATAAAAATCCTTCAGGTTCCATATGCAGAGCGAAATGAGAACGGTCCAGCATTTAGAAATCATTCTTATTAACTCTGCTATTATTCTTGATTTTTCAAACTGCTAACACTTTGTAGTTTTGAATTATGCCTTTACTGTGTTACCAGAAATGGAGTATTTTCTGTTTCAGCTGTTTGATCGCGCTGGTGCCTCACGCGCACATATTCATTAGAAACAGCACAGCCGTTCACTGTTCCATTCGGCGTGAACAGCGGTCCACTTTGGCATATTTTTGCTAATTATGATTTTTTCTGTCGATACTGAAACGCGTGTGAACTACAAAGCCTATTTTACCTAATGAATAATAGTTTAGCTTCAAATGGGCAACATCACGAATATGGAAACGTTTGGATTTGTCCTGAATGAGAGAGGTAAGCCCAACCTTACCTTATATTAAGCTTTAAATTATTATTATTATTATTATTATTATTTTTATAGCTAAGCCTATATAATTATTATATACTGCAACTGTATTTATCCATTAGAATTATATATTTTTAATTCTTGTTCTGTTCTGATAGTTAAATTTAAAGGATTTGTTGTGAGGGGAACTAAAAATATCCTGTTGGTACATTACAACATTATTAGACCTGCCGTTATTATTTCTGAATGTAATAAAATGCGACTTATATATGATTTTTTTTTCCTCTCAAAAACTAAATTTATATTTAGTGTGTTTTTAAAAAACATGCAACAAACGAAAATAGGTGATTAATCAGTTAAAATGTGTTACTGTGGGTTAACAAATTTATATTATAGTATACTTAGCAACAGAGTCTGGGCCTAATCTAGACTATGTTGTTAACTATTTTCAAGTTTCTGTATGTTTTTATCCAGTTTTTTTTTTCATTGCATCTGAAAATTACTTTAAGAAACAAAAAAAGCCCTCCCATTTTTTACAGTGTGATAACGAGCTGTATTCGTTTTCCATTTCGGAAACCAAGCACCCAGTATTTTCCTTTTTAAATCTATTATTCACTCGCATATCTCCTACAACAGGTTTGTTTTTTTGTTTTTGTTTTTTGAGGAAGGTGCCAGTGTCAGGGGAGTCAAAAGATAATGACATTATCATTAGGGTTTCCCATTAACTTCAAAAATGGAAAATAAGGGCTAATTGTGATTCTTTCTCGTTTATTCTTTATGAAAATAGTGTTTATTCTTGTAGAAAATAAGTGTTTATTCTTTAAGAAAATAAGGGTCAGTATAAGGGACAATCCAAATATTTGTAATGTACAATAATGTAGGCCTATATCTGCCTGCAGTTAAAAAGTTACCAGAAATAATCATATTTGTTTTGCTTCACCCATTTATGTAGGCTATAATTATTCTAAAATAAATAAATAAATAATTAATGTCTTACAAAAAATTTAAGCAAGTAAATTTTACCATTATAGAATTGTGACTTTAAAAGGATAGTAATTTAGGAGGTGAAAATACTGTGAAATTACAAATGGCAAGGAATTTTAAAGCATAAGAACTGAAGGTCTATGAAACCTTAGTCAATAAAGCATTCTTTTAAACAATGGCACTTAAAGTTTTGAACTAAAATATTATTTCAACCATATAGCCTGTGAATAAATAAAATGCATACTTTTCAATGAAAGAACACTTAGAGAGTGTAGGTTGCTTCTGGTGTTTGGATTTGTACTTCAATATAATGAGCTCCAAGTTTAAGAATAGCCTACACATTTTTTTTTAAACTCTCTATTTAACAGCATTAACTTACAATGAAATACATCTTCCTTCAGGTAGACAATGTTTTCCTGCCTTGCTAAATGTTGGGCTCGTGATCAATAAGTTGCATTCCCCCAAACTGATTTTGTAAAATCAAAACGCGAACGGTGAAGCTGGGTGCAGTTAGCACGAGTCGCACTCGCTGTGAAGCGGGAGCAGCTGGCAGAGGATTCCGCTTGGTCTTAAAGCCTGCCTCAAATGCCTACATTCACAAATTACAATGATTTTTGCAAAAATAATGATTAATTATCAATTGTGATTTTTTTATTATTATGGTCTGGTGAAAATAATAATATGGGCTGCGAGAAAATAATGAATAAAAGAGTAGGGCTGCTGTCAGTAGCATGACAACACAGCGTATCTCGCAGCCAAAAAAACAGACCGAATTCAGTTGAGCTGAAGGGGGTTGGGGTTGGGGTTTGGAGGTAGTTCTGTATAGCTTGTGGGGGTTGAAATAAAGGTTTGAATCTTTTGCTCTTTATATGGACAGTGTCTTATGAGGGTTTCAAACTTGCAGAGCAGGTTTAATCAAAGTAGGACAAATGCCTCGTTTGGTCTGGCTTTTGTCATTTTTGCTACTGCATACAGAATATTAGATACATTACAATATAATGTTTTTTTTTCTCAGGAGCGATGAGGCGCCTCTGAGAGAGAGACAAATAAACTGGCGACAGAGACGCACATCTGCCAAAGAGACAAAAACATTTGTTCTTAATGTATTTGTTGCTTTGTAGCTACTATTTTCAGTTTTAACTGTTCGCGGCAACGCTGCAGTTTTGGCAATACAAATGTGAAAATATATTGCAGTAATAAGAAACTGTCCCGAGACATGTAGACCTAATCATTTTTAGTTTTTTTTTATTACTGGGCAGTTCGTTACTGATGTGACATTTGCAGTCAAAACCTGGGGCCGGATTCACGAAAATCTTCTCAGAATTTATGCAAACGCATATAAAATGCTTTAAAAACTTTAGTAGAGATGTCTAAAGGGTATTTAATAGGTCTGCCCCACATGTAAGATTTTTCTAGTTACTAGTAGCCTAGTTGTTAATTTAAGTCATTATTCAATGCATGTTTATATTAAATTAACATCTATAATCCTTAATGAGCCTTAATATATCCCACGCTCAAGCACATGCATTAAGTTTGCCACAAAGCACAGGCAGAAGTAGCCTAATAATTGTGAAAAAGGAGACATTTTAATTATTTTTTAATAAACAAATGTTTTCTTGTCGGCTGCAAGATGAAATTCACAGTGCTTACTCTCATCTCCACAGTATACAGTAGTACTCGCAGTAGTACTCGCCTTTAAAGAGAAATGCAACCTTCACAGATTACATAATGCTTACATTTCAAGCTTTCTGTAGATATATTTCTCATGTATGTGATACACCCTAATTTTAAGTTATTTCATTTTCAGGAAAAAAAATCAAGTGATCGAGAGGGCGCCTCCCTGTTATGCATGTGCATTAATAATTTTCGCACAAACACTTGAAAATGAATAATAATAGAGCACATTTCTTTTTGGTTACAGTACGGGATCCGCATTAAAAAATAATCTTCACAAGTCTACAACCGAGACAGATGCAGTTATAACCTGTAAATTAAAGGCTATTTGAGGTTTTAAAATGATCTAATTTGATGCCGCTCCAAATCATTGATCATTCGTTGTTCTTGATCAAGATTAAATAGATGCATGACTCTTATAAACTTGTTTTAATAAATCTCTTTTGCATGAAATAATAAAGATATAAAGCAGGTTAAGTTAAATATCATTGTACAAATAATTATAAAATGCTATAGACTGCGAATAAGATGGAAGTTTCACATTTTGCATGTGCATTACAAAGTAAATAATTTTTTACATGCAATTATCCAAAATAAAACCAAACAAGATTTGTAATGAAGATTTTCTCACATATTATAATTTTATTAATTAGACGGATTAATAAAACATCCTCACGTTTAAACTCAAGTTCTCTCATTATAATCAACAAAATGCACACAATGTAAAAAAGTGCTTCATTAATTGACAACTTAAGTGATTTTAAAGGAAGCCTTCTTTACTTGCTTTCATACAATTTAAGTAATAATAAAAAAATGGAACCGCATTTAAATGCAGGTGTGTATCATATTCCTTAAAATATCAGAGTGCAAGATTTGCGCAGCGCGCATGAAGCTGAGTGCGACACACAGCATTTATTCTTATTTGTCTACATATTTTATCTTAAAAAAATTTATTTACTTTAATGCACATGCAAAATGTGAAACTTTCATCTTATTCGCAGTTTATAGCATTTTATAATTATTTGTACAATAATATTTAACTTAACCTGCTTTATATCTTTATTATTTAATGCAAAAGAGATTTATTAAAACAAGTTTATAAGAGTCAAGCATCCGTTTAATCTTGAACAAGAACAATGAATGATCAATGATTTGGAGCGAGATCGGCCTTTAGATCATTTTAAAAACGTCAAACAGTCTTCAATTTACAGGTTATAACTGCATCTGTCTCGGTTGTAGATTTGTGAAGATTATTTTTTAATGCGGATCCCGTACTGTAACCTAAAAGAAATGTGCTGTATTATTTTTCATATTCAAGTGTTTGTGTGAAAATTATTAAGATCAGTCAGCACTGTGAATTTCATCTTGCAGCCGACAACAAAACATTTGTTTATTAATAAATAATTAAAATGTCTCATTTTTCACAATTATTAGGCTACTTCTGCCTGTGCTTTGTGGCAAACTTAATGCATGTGCTTGAGTGCGGAATATATTAATAAATCATATTATTTGTTAATTGTGCCTTTCTTCAAATACATAAATAGGAGTAGATGCAAATTAGTAATAGTAGTAATAAATTATAATAATATAGTATGATATTTTTGTATTTTAATGTTTGGTCTTTATTACAGTAATTGTGAGTTTGAAACAGTTCACTATCAAGCATCAATTTTGATACAATATAATTGAAGCTGGCACAGGTACTGTAGAATTAATAATGGTAATATTAATATATAATACTAATAATCTATTCTAGGTAATTTGGAGCTGGAACTGGATGATAGAGAACTAA
>JANHFF010000169.1:0-100000 GCA_024542945.1 allo-octoploid hybrid of Carassius auratus x Cyprinus carpio
TACTGTTAAACTGGTAAATTATTTAAGGTTAAACTCTTAAAATAATAAATTTACCACTGCAAGATTCACACACACACACACACACACACACACACACACACACACACACACACACACACACACACACACACACACACACACTCAAGCATATTTAGGACAGCCTACAGCCTTGACAGGGCATTATGGAGACTATTATTCAGTTGCATTTCTTAATCTCATTGGCTGCTAGACAATACACAAGTTTCATGCTCCTAGTTTTGCAATCAAATGGTGGTTCATAACGTCACAGAGCCTATTTAGCATAGCATGTGAGCTACATAATACAGTACTTCAAATGTACTTTCACTGCATTTCCTTGCATCTCAAAATAATTTGTTTATTACAGAATGGCTTTAATTTTCTGATTAATACCAAATGTAGTAAATTCGTTTAGACAAGGGTTATGTTTATATTGCATTACAGTTAAAAATAATTCCACAATTCCTACTGCATTTTTGTTTTCTTTTGTGTTCTAGAGAAGATATCAACATATATTGTCTCTGCTATTAACATGATTTATGGATGGAAGCAGAACTGTAATGGTCCCTGATGTATCGTAAACCGAAGCATTAGAATTGGCTTTTTGAAGTATTTGGCTACAATGAAATGTTTCATGCCTTTTGTCTTTATTGTGAGACATAGACATTAATCACATGACCAGACCACAAGATCTGTATACAGCATGATAAAAATGCAAAGCAATTTTGAAAGAGATAGCCATAAATTGATCTAAATAATATTCCTAACATCAACTTGTTAAAGAACATGCATATGTAGAACTGTAATTGAACATGTTCAAGAACAATTTACAGGAGATTACACAGAATTATGAAAATGCCAAGAGAAGCTGTATGCATTGATTTGTGTAAGGAGCATTCAGGAAGCATCAGATCTGGGTGTTACTCAGTGCTGGCGGGTTTGGATTGATTTTATTCAGCTTCTCTGTGATAGACAAGTACTGCTTTTTCCTCTCCTCCTCAGAGAGCGAAGACGGATTCATCTCCAGGAATTTATATGCATCTCTAGACTGAACACTGAAGACGCCTTGAGCTTTCTGACAGCACACACCAAATTTCTTCCAGTACTGAAAGATAGACATGCCACCATTAATCACATTTACTAAAATATATTTGATTAAACACATGGACATAACTGAACTAGTTTCAACTTCAATAATGAGCTGCACTGATAATAATAATAATAATAATAATAATAATAATAATAATAATAATAATAAAAACACTGCAATGATACATGGGAAAAAAATCTAAAAAACAAAAAAAATCCTAATTTTTTTCATGATGATTTTAAAGGGTTAGTTTAATTTAAACTTTTAAAGCCAAGAATGGTTGTAAAGATATAATTAAAGTCATCCAAAGTCTCCAAATATTTAACCTCAATTTTAAGTTTTTTTTTTCGATGGAAAATAACCCCTCCTGCTGTTATCTGTTTATTCAGTTGGAGCAGGAGCCTGAAGTCCCACAGCTGATAGACTGAGAATTAGCCTGGAATTCACCTATGGTTTCTCTTACCATAGCCCCTTTCACACTGCACGTCGGACCTGGCAAATTGCCGGAACATTGGCGGGTCGACTTCTGTGTGAAAGCAAACACGTCCCGGGATTGATTCCGGGATTGAACCCGGGTCGGGGACCTAGTAACATTGCCGGGTTCAGTCCCGGAACGAGCGCTGTGTGAACAAAAGCCAGAACTAATGCCGTGTCGTAGACTCTTTTAGCGTGTTTTGAAGGCAGATCAACGTTCGCGATGAAACAAATATGCGCAAACTGTAACGAAGCAGAGATCAGTTAGTTCCTCACTTTCCGCGCTGAAGCTGAGATCGTTCTCCAGCTTCAGTGAAAGTTAACGTGCCTAGCGTTTTCGACTCGTACATTACACGTCTCACCCTGATATCACGTGTTTTTACGGGACCTTTACGGGTTGTGTGTGAACGCACGCACATATTCCGGGTAATCACTGGCAGTGTGAAAGTGCAAAATCTAGCGACCCGGGTACAAATGCCGGGACACATTACCCGTGTATTTGCCGGAATCGCAGTGTGAAAGGGGCTTAAATAACTCAAAGCAGTAGAAATGTCTATGCTTGTGCCTCCAAAATGGACAGTTAGCCTTTAAAACTTTAATAAAACCCAGAACGTTTAACTTAGAGTAATAAAAATGATTACATGCAAAGAAAGATAAGGCAATCACAATAAAATATAACTGTACTTCACATTATGAAATAAAAATAATTCCCAAATGAATTTGTTGCATTGAGTCTCTTTTAAACCCAAATGACCATTGTTTGCATGTATAAACAACAATGAGGAGCCCTGATTGGTCGATGACAGTCTGTCTCTCAAACAGGGAGGATGTCCTCATTGGCTAAATATGAGACAGTAATATTGTATCCGTATATATTATTGAAGTGCAACAACAGAAACATTTTACATTAAATGCTTTTGAAGTCACACACGAATAATGAAACATCTTAATATATATATTTTTTTAATTCTGAGTATGTTACAAAAATAGTGTAATAATTGAATCAGTTCTAAATGTATTAAATGTGATAATATCTAGATTCAACAAAATAACAGGTGACTGGAGTTACTGCACAGAACTCATCTACTGGGCATTATTGTCACGTTTTTGAACTCATGTTATTTTTCTCTCATCATATTTCAGAATTTTTTAAACTGATAAGTGTGTAGATGCTTACTGTAGTTTTTATGTAGCAGAATCTTTGTGGGATAATGTGCCTTAGGCATAACGTGGCATTACTGCAGAATATGATTTCCAGAATAAAGCTATATTTTTACTAGGCTACTAGTCAAAAAATGTAGTACAGTACTAATGTCTAAATTAATATTAAAGTGTGTAACTTGTGATAAAATGTAGAAGTAACACAAAACAAGTGCCTAAAAAGGACATTATAGCCATACACTGGGCATTACTGCCACAATATAATTTGATCTGACTTGATTGTGTTGTCACCAGATGGTTTTAATCTGACCCAATACAATACCATTTCCTACAGTTTGTCTTGTATTTAATTTACAGAATTGTAGATTTTCAATCTTAAGGTTATATAAATATGCTCATTTGCATATGCAAGTAAATAGCAAAGAAGATAAGTAAACATGTAAATAAAATCATAAACGTGGATAATGTTATAATACTGTTTGTCTCCTCTTTGTCATTTCTGACTTGAAGATTTTAAAGTCACACGGCATCTTCATCTTATTCTAGTTAAGATGGTTATAACTTTCAACGATTAGACACTACAAAACTCTTTGCTTTGGATTCTGGAAAATATAGCATCAGCTGTACACTATTAATCAGAGTATACACTCACCTAAAGGATTATTAGAAACACCATACTAATACTGTGTTTGACCCCCTTTCGCCTTCAGAACTGCCTTAATTCTACGTGGCATTGATTCAACAAGGTGCTGAAAGTATTCTTTAGAAATCTTGGCCCATATTGATAGGATAGCATCTTGCAGTTGATGGAGATTTGTGGGATGCACATCCAGGGCACGAAGCTCCCATTCCACCACATCCCAAAGATGCTCTATTGGGTTGAGATCTGGTGACTGTGGGGACCATTTTAGTACAGTGAACTCATTGTCATGTTCAAGAAACCAATTTGAAATAATTCGAGCTTTGTGACATGGTGCATTATCCTGCTGGAAGTAGCCATCAGAGGATGGGTACATGGTGGTCATAAAGGGATGGACATGGTCAGAAACAATGCTCAGGTAGGCCGTGGCATTTAAACGATGCCCAATTGGCACTAAGGGGCCTAAAGTGTGCCAAGGAAACATCCCCCACACCATTACACCACCACCACCAGCCTGCACAGTGGTAACAAGGCATGATGGATCCATGTTCTCATTCTGTTTACGCCAAATTCTGACTCTACCATCTGAATGTCTCAACAGAAATCGAGGCTCATCAGACCAGGCAACACTTTTCCAGTCTTCAACTGTCCAATTTTGGTGAGCTTCAACTGTCCAAAATTGTAGCCTCTTTTTCCTATTTGTAGTGGAGATGAGTGGTACCCGGTGGGGTCTTCTGCTGGTGTAGCCCATCCACCTCAAGGTTGTGCATGTTGTGGCTTCACAAATGCTTTGCTGCATACCTCGGTTGTAACGAGTGGTTATTTCAGTCAAATTGCTCTTCTATCAGCTTGAATCAGTCGGCCCATTCTCCTCTGACCTCTAGCATCAACAAGGCATTTTCGCCCACAGGACTGCCACATACTGGATGTTTTTCCCTTTTCACACCATTCTTTGTAAACCCTAGAAATGGTTGTGCGTGAAAATCCCAGTAACTGAGCAGATTGTGAAATACTCAGACCGGCCCGTCTGGCACCAACAACCATGCCACGCTCAAAATTGCTTAAATCACCTTTCTTTCCCATTCTGACATTCAGTTTGGAGTTCAGGAGATTGTCTTGACCAGGACCACACCCCTAAATGCATTGAAGCAACTGCCATGTGATTGGTTGATTAGATAATTGCATTAATGAGAAATTCAGGTGTTCCTAATAATCCTTTAGGTGAGTGTATTATGGATAAACAAAAAAAAGTGAGAACTCAGAGAATTCATGTAAGGCATAATCAAATCACATCAGGAACATTTGCTCAACGTCTAACTTACCTTTGCTGCATCTTCAATAGAGCTTATGAACTCATCCTTAATGTCCTCCATGTCAACCATTTCTTCCCCAGCAAAGGTTCTATCTCTCAGCGTGCTCAGAATAGCATCCACCTTCTCCCAAAACTTTTTCAGATCAATGAGAATTTGTTGGATTTGAGAAAGACACAGCTGGACTTCCTTCAGGTTGTCAGGGTTGGGAATCTCACCTGGAATGATTTATGAGAGATCATTGTGAAGAACATGTCAAGAGCATAACATACATGCAGATGACTTTACTGTATGTTTGTAACAATAAAATCATAGAGAGACGCTCACCCATCCGTATTTTACAGTTGGCCAGCTGCAGCTGAAGATCAAGCTGCTTGGTTTTGATGTTCCACTCTTCATTTTTCAGAAGGCTCTTCTCAGAGTCGAGTTGTTTCAGTTTTCTATCCAGATCAATGGCAGTAGGCTCCTTCATAGCGTCTGGATAGCCTCTAAAAGCGTCAAGGAACTTCACAGTCCAGTGGCCATGTTCTTCCTGAAATCTACTGATGAAGCTATTCAGCTCCTCAGTGTTGTTTTTAATTTGTTTCTCATTCATCTCCACTTTGTCGACTACTTTTTTCAGATCCAGTTGGAGCTTGGCGACAGCAACCTCCAGACCCTTCATCTCATCAGATTTTTTATCTTTTTCTTCTTTGGTCTCTGCTTGTTCTTGATACACATCACTGGTGCATGTTTTCACACTTTGGTTGTGTTTATCATACCTGAATAATACAGTGCATTTCAAGTAAATAATTGAATACAGTGATGTGGTCCGGATTTCATTTGCACAAGACAAGACACTGAACAATTTTCTTACTGAGGACAAATGTAATTCTATACAACAGTTCAATAGGCACTTTCATACCGGAGGAACCTTATCACAGTTTGGACATCAAATTTACTTGCAATTATAAAATCACCCATGTGTTTCCCCTTTGAATTACAGTTGCTATAAGATATTATAATATAAGATAATATTTTCACCTCTTCACAATGTCATCCACTTGTGTTATGATGTCAGTGATCCAGTCTTCAGCTTTCTTCAGGTACTTCTTCGCCAAATCGGGTTTGTTCTTCACCACAGCCGTTTTCAACATTGGAAACAGGGAGGTGACCAGGTTGGAACTTGTGCCGACACACTACGAGACAACATCAAGCAGCAAGTTAATCATGTGATAGACTAGTATGTCATGACAATTCACAGTGACTACACAACCGTATACAGTTCAAAACATCGGTGAATCATAACAGTATAGTAACTTCTGAAGTTATGTGACTCTGTCATGACTAATTGTGGCTCACATCGTTTTTAGACTGCTTCTCATTTTTTTTCACCCAGTTGTATGGTATTCTAGCTTTGCCTTCTCTGCACTTTTCTTCCTGTGATGGACTGAAGCAAGCTCTATCTGTGAATCCAGTCTTTGCTGATTTTGATGAATCTTTGGAAAGACTCCTCTCGTTTGGCTCTCAACGAAGGCGGATGCATTTTCTCTCCCTCTCCTCCCCCTTATCTTCCCTGCTTGCTCTCTCCTCTCGTCTATTGTCTAATACTTGAGAGACTCTCTCTGCACTGCTCTCCAAACTGAAAAATCATGGATTTGATCAACTGGTCTCTCAACGCAATTGACACCATCTTCTCGATGAGAAGCTTGGGTTCGGGGGAGCCTGTCTGCCCTGCAGGAACGTTCGCAGCTGGCTACACGATGGACACGTGGGAGAGGTGGCAGGTCGTGTGTCTGGCGGCTCTTTCCGTGGAGGACATTGAAGATATCTACCTATTCAGAACCATGATAACAGGTCTTCTGCTGACTGGATTAGGCTTTGCCCTGGTTTATCGAGGAATTCAGAAAACAGGAACAGCTTTCCAAAACCTCACAAGGCTGTCTGTCATGATTTAAGCAGTGGGCAGAGCGGTCAGCACTGAGACTGAGACTATTAACCGCAATAAGGTTACCATTACGGAGAAGCTCATGGCTTTGCAAAGGAAAACGGATAGATTTGGAGACCAGAATGGACAAAGAGAGTAACTGTGTAAATTGGAATGCGGCTACTCGCCCCAAGACCAAATAATCGCAATCTTATCTTCTTTTGGGCTCCCCTGAACCAGCACTGGCCTCAGCCAAGGCCGCTGTTGGGAACAACAACTCCCCCGGAAGAGCACTGCAGCGAGACGCTCTTGCGTTCCTCCCTCCACTTCCACAGACACCTCCTGACTGTAGACTCTGTCTGGGACCTGATCAAGGCTGTCTACATGGCAACTTGCTGTGTTGCTATCACAATCTGTGGACTGAGGCACCTAGATTTGAATGCCAGCGTGGCGGCTCTCCAGGCCTACAAATACACAAATTCTTACATACATACACTCACACATATGCACATATATACAGATATGCATTCACCAATATTACACATATGAACGTATACTTTATAAAACGATTGTGTTGCCATTTTCATTTGAAAATGTAACGTTCAGTATAAAACATATAACAGTGCATGTGGCATTAACTAGGTCTACTATACAGTCATGCACAGAAATGATTAAAAACAGTGACAGACAGCACCTTTTGAAAGTTAATCACAGCATCCACATAATCCAAGTGTTAAAGGGGGAAAGACTCTTTCTGAATAAACATTTAAATCAGAGGGCTGATAGCTGACATTGATGGTTATGATGAATTAGGCCTCATACCCTCAGCAGAAGGGCTTCAGAGGATCCGAACAGCAGTTGTGTTTCAATAGCTTGATCTCTGATCAGACGCTCCAGCTTTGGGAATCCTCCCAGACTCAGGAAAGTCAGGTGATAAAGGAGAGCCGTTCGCTCCGCAGATGGAAGAAGCTCCTGAATGAAATCTGCTTTCATTATAGCATTGTCTTCGGCAATCTCTGAAATATTTCAAACATTTGTGATGGTTAACACCCATTGGCATTCAATAGCTAATGGATGAAAAAGCATACTGTACAAATAAAAGGCTATTCTGGTTTGAACTTGTTTTAATCAGTACACTCAAACAAAAAAAAAAAAAAACTTCTTGGTTGGTTTCAACCCATGGATTGAAACCAAGTCAGCAATTGGTAGGGAAATTTATTTTTTTAGTTTTATTTTTTTTTTGTAGTGTAAGGATCCAAAATATGCACTACTAGGGACTCCCTGCAGAACTGGGACAAGAATCACAGTCATAACATTTTAAAGGGAACTCACCCTATTTCCAAGGCCCTGGTTACACCTGTTATCAAGATGCATATTGGTTAATCGGATCACAAGTGGACGAAGGAGACACGTACATGTTTACACCTGCTGTCTCTTTTGTCCACTTTCAACCACTTCTGTCCTGATTACTTGGAGGGGAGGATTTATGGGTGAGCAAATGAATGGGCACATACAATTTACATATAAACGTGACCGGAGACGGCAGAAAAACATACTGACAGCAGCGGTTTTCATTTATGCAGTGTGTGTTAGAAATCCAGAATGGTGAGAGAACATTGTTTTGGAAAGGATAAACGTACCAAGCACAAACTTATCTCTTAGCTGAAAATGTTGTAATCCTGTCTGGCTTGCGTGCTTTTGTGGCTGTTTGGACACATTCGACCACATGAGCGTCTACACCATGAACACAATCCGGTCGAATACATTTACAGCTACCTCTGGAAGTGGTTGAAAGTGGACAAGCTCAAAACTTTTCACACCCCGTGATTAGCGTCGTCCAACAAAGACAGGAACCCCCTATATGAGGGCTGCCCCCCCATCAGAAAAATGAAAACAAAAAAAAAACACCTAAAATTATGAATGTGAATCATAAATGAGTATAATAGGTGTAGGTATAATAAGAAGTCAAACGAGCGTGGAAACCAAATGGGGGACAAGGAGCTTCAGTAGAACATCAGTGAACTGCGGTTAGATGAGATGCTGTCAGGCCATATGTCAGTGAACATGAATCTTCCTGTCCTGCCAGCCATTATACTGTACTCGTAGCACATGCTCTAAGAAGTGCATGCATAAATGTGCCGGTGCGGGCTGTAATTAAAGCGCTATATCATATTCAAACCCAAATTAAACTACGAGTATGCAACATTGTAGTTATGTCTTCAGTTAAGTCATGAAGTTACAAAACATGGTGATTAAAGCTGCCTTAAAACTGTGCACGCAAGTATTTATTTGTCACATTTACAGCAGTGTCAGAGCCGAATCAAGTCCAGCAGCGGCAGTTCTTAAAGTAGCAGCAAAAATAAACTAATATCCAGCTGCTGTGATGTCTGTCAATCAAAGAACAAAATTAAAAAGAGGAAATCAATAACTTCTGTAGTTTTTAGCTTTATTTTTATTAAACTTTATTAAATTAGGCTATATTTTCTTGCTGAAGGGCACAGGTAGCTATAGGCTATCTGACATTTATTATAATGGGTTTATGTGAATATTGTTATAAGTTCACTTAAATTAGAAGTTATTTTTCTTATAAGCCTTATAAATGTTAAATTGATAGTTCTCAATTATACTGTAATGTTGAGTAGTTATAGTCAATGGTTTAATATTAGGGAAAAAATCCATACATCAGTTGGTATCAGTGATACTTTCCTGATGGCATTAAACAAATATAAAAAAATATACTTTGTTGTTTCTACATTAATTTGAAGATTGAATATGAAATTATTGCAATATAAAAGTATAATTAAAAACGTTAATGTTAGGTAGGATTTTCTGGTCAACTAGTAGTCGTTCACTGTGTACGTGCATGTGTGCATGTTTTCATACGGATTACATGATCAGATAATTTGCTTTCCATTTAAATTGGTTCATTTAAAAGTAGACACTTCACTCTCTATAGATATATTTTTTTATGTCTGTAAGCAAAGATATACACAGAGTTTTGCACTCAAGTTCACAGGCAGAGACAGCAGAAAGCACATCCCTTTTGCTTTCATTATTTTTTATTTATTTTTGTATTTTTTATTTTTTGCTGAATATGATGTTAAGTGGCAGATCAGTGTGCTTGCAGCGGTTGAATATCTAAATAAGAGACATCCTCAGTCCCACACCAAACCTAAAATACTATGTGGAGGACGCAAAATAATTTAATATTTATAATATGACCGCGTGATGAGCCTAAGAACCGAACTAATATTTAACTCTTTCCCCGCCAGCACTTTTGAAAAAAGTTGCCAGCGATTTTGATGATTTTCACTAAAATTTGATGGCCCCCAGTATATTAAAGAAGATCAGAGCCTCTACTTTAAAAAAAAAAAAAAAAAATCAGTTTTATTCTAGCTTAAAGCATTCTTTTTTTTTTTTATCAACACTTGAATATTAGATAGGTTTCATAAAAATGCATAATTTTGAGCAAAAGGTGAGAAAAAAAAAAAAAAAATATATATATATATATATATATATATATATATATATATATATATATATATATTTTTTTTTTTTTTACCAAAAACTACATATGGATAATATTCAGTGAGATTATCAAAGCAGAAATCCAGTAAATTGTTTTCCATCAACACCTCCAAAGCTTGCACAGACATATACCACTTCCTGGATCAACATTTTACTCCGTAAAATTATGCAGTTTTCATTTATATTCTGTCTATTGCTGATGATCAAATTATTTTTCATATACATCTGTTAACGTAAGAGATCACTCGTTTCTCCGTCCTGTTCACATGTGTTTTTGTTCGGGAGGTTTTGTACTAGTTCAGAAGATGTGTAATAGCACCCTTCGAGTGTACAACAGTGGCGGGGAAGCATTTTCTTCAAAAAGATGAGATAACTCGTCAATGGCGTGGAAAGAGTTAAACATGGTCTCCATGCCATGTACACATGCTATGTACATATATTTATCTATCCTTACAAAAAATTGCTCTTGAGAATTTTTTTTTTATTGTCCCCTCTACTGTTAGATTAAATCTACGCCCTTGATATTAAGTAATGATAAGGTAAACATTATGATTTATAGTGTTACCGATGACTTTTATGATTGTGTTTGCTTTGTTTCAGAATAAACATACCTAACTCTCCAGAGGTTTCTGTAATAAAAAGAGAAAATACAGAGTGGCATCAACAGTGAAATGAACAGCTATAGCTACAAATAGCACATATTCATGTGCTAACATAACTACCAAAAAAGAGACCATCAGTGTTTCTAAATGAGCAGCATGCACTGCAGCACTGTCTTCTTATATGTGTTTATCAGCTCAACACAACACAGCTGTAAGGTCTGTGCCAAGGTTTCACACCAAAAGACCACATTTTACGTAAACAAAGAATCTATATTTTCAGGTCATTTGATGTGATTGGTGAAATGACCACATCTCAGCAGTAGAGCAGATCATAATAAAGTTTTAAGAGTTTAAAGATATTTTGTTGATTTTGAGGGTGTCCTTCCTGGGGTCTTTCATGTAAATACCACATGTATTTATGAGATGTAGTGGAGTAAAAGGAAATATAGGTTTTATCTAAATTTTATGTAGTAAAATTTTTCCAAAGTAAACTACAGATATGTATTTTTGATTGAGCAAAAACACTTAAGTACTGTCCACCTCTGCACAGAACTGTTATTTCAGGCTAAATGAATGTGTTTAAATTGGAAGTTGTCTTACCTGTGATTTTAGCCATGTTTTCTTAATGAACGTTCACTGGCAGCATCCAACTGTAAGGACTCTAAAATAATGAGAAAAGATGTGATGTAAAAAGAATCAACAGAAAATAAGCCTAAAAAAGTTTTGTAACCGAAGGTGTGAATTTACAATCACCTCATTTTAATATTATATTTTCAGTAATCAGATAATGTTTTTTAGTACACTGAAAAAAATTGGTTATTGGTTATGTTTACTCAGCATACTCAGCATGTTAAATAAACATGACTTTTACATGAAAAAGTTACATTTTTTGATTTAAGTTCTCCACTTATATTTTTAGTTAATCTGACTTTCATTTATCATTTACACAAAATTGTTATATTTTCAGAGCTCAACAGAATGTTTAAAAAAGTTACCGCACACAACCAAAGCAAACACACTACTCTGAAAAGGGGCGCTGTAAGGGAACGCGATCGTTGCTCAGGCTAAAATTTAGACAGGGGGCCCAGAAAATCTAGCAGCACCCCTGCTTCTGAACAATGGTAAAAACAAAACTAAAAAATCAAACTCCTCTAAATCTCAAAGCGCACATTAAACACTATCAAGTCTTTCTCTTTACTGAAAGATACATGAAACAACACTTAACTGAGAAATTACTCTCAAAATGCAGTTTTATGCAATGCATGCTGGGAAATTATTCATGTAATCCCAACTTGAATGGATTAAGTTACATACATCAAAAATATGCAAGAAATGCTATTGGGGTATAAATTCCATAAATCAGTGCTCTTTGGATTCAGGATTTTTGTAATTAATCAAAAATTAAGAATGCCAAGGCACTTGAAAATATAATGAAAAATAGAAAGTCTTTATGTCAGGTGACACCCTAATGAAGGCTTGATAGCCACAAAGCATTGTGTACTTGTGATTGTTTTTAATGTAAAGCCATGTGAGAATAAAGGCTTTTTATTTTTCATTATATTTTTGGGTGCCTTAGCGTTATGAGTTTTTTGACAGGTTAAGTTACATGGGTGAACATAAAAAATTATGTTGTGACAAATGTTTTTAAAAATTGGGTTGGAATATTTTGTTTAAATTAAGTAAATTGGAAAGCAATAAAATTCTTTTTTCAGAGTAGGGGAGCGCGGAGCATGACCTAACACTTTGACGTTCTCAGTTTGTGTAAATCCACGTGGGTATAATTATAAGAGTATTATTTTTTATCCACATTAATTTCACACTTGTCTAGTACAAATATGTCACATTGTTTCACTGTAAACATTTTCCTTTATTTAACTCAAAAAACGGAAGTGAAATGTGACAACATGCCCCGCAGTTGGGGTACATTGTAACGTTGTAACATGACCATATATCACAGTTTAAAAAGTTATCTGATCTAATGAAAAACTATATATACACAAGACAAACTAAAATATTATGTCAATAAAGTAAAATGATTAACCTTTCAAATAAAATAATGCCATTTTTTAAGAACTAAAAATAATCTAATTTTAGAGTCTGACAACGAACACTTTCTAACCGTGCTTGAGACAGCCCTGATCGAAACACACAGCTGTACAGTATAGCCTAGTTCAAAACAATGTGACCAAATATATGAAGAAACACAGACATACACTCCCCTCCCTCCACACACAGCTCTCACACCGGACACACAAAGGAGCCAAAATGCTTTACATTAAACATTGATTGTCTTTATTCACCTGTTTCTCGTGGCTTTTCATTAAAACTCAAAGTAAATAGTGTAAATTATATCACTAATGTCATAGAATAATATAGTTTAATAGTAGCGGGGCACATTGTAACGAAGTTACAACATTCCCCATCTGCACAACTGGAATTTAAAACTGGTTAGTGTCTTCTGCTAGTTAGCAAAAAGCATTAAAGAACTATCTAATCTGGTAAATAACAGATTTGTCTCATTTTAAATTAGCACTAAAATTTGAGTTGAGTACAGAAATGTACTTTTACTATGGCAAGTTAAATATTTAGCAATATCTCCAAAATATTTTTAAGTTTTGGTGCACTTTTTTTCTCTATATAATGTTGATATGGTAACTAGTAAATGCCGTTATGCTAGCATGTGTGGAAATATTGAAACTAGGCATGTTAAAACTAACCCCATGTAATGCACATGCCGTGATTGATACAGTTTTAACAACAACAAATAAAATACATCAATTTGGACTACAGTGTACTAATAGTGTTGTACTCACCTATGGTGTTTTCAGTGTTCTTTTCCAGCTGTCCTCCAACAAACGACACCAGCCTAATATACAGTAGTGCTGCTATAGGGCAGGGCCTGCTGGGGCTATAGCTCCGCCTTAAGTTTGCATAGCGCTGGAAGTCCTCCTAATCATTTTCTACTAATTCTCCTGTTTTTTACTTTCCTCAGTGATATAAAAAGTCATTTAAAATCCTAAAAAATAAAGTTTTAATGAATATGACGTGTTTTATAATATTACAAATGCAAACTTATTTTTCCTACTGACACATTACAGCAAAAGATGCCTGTGAGACCTCTGCACAGTACTTTATATGTGACCCTGGAGCACAAAAAGCAGTCATAAGTATCACAGGTTTATTTGTATCAATACCCAAAATCAAATTTTCCATCCAAAATCAATTGGATATTAAGTAAAGATCATGTTTCATGAAGACACTTTGTAAATTTCCTACCGTAAATATATCAAAACTTTTAGTAATATGCATTGCTAAGGACTTTGAACAACTTTAATGGTGATTTTCTCAATATTTTGACACTACAGGACTGCTTTCAGTGCACAGACCAGGCACGTGCACAGGTAGGGCTCAGCAGGCAGGAGGGGGTTCTTTCTTTTTTTTCTCTCTCTCAATAAATCAATGATATTAATCACCCTTAACTCTGTCTGTTATACATATATTTAGCCAATGAAACATTAAACAGAGCTTGTGACTAAAATCTTGTTGGATCCGCTCAAACTGTCAGTAAAACCATATAACTCCACGCCCTCTATCTCGACTGAATGAACTGAAGTTCCACAGCAGCAGTGTTGCCAAGTCCACAGGTTGAAGCAACCTCAACAACCTGATATTCATCCCCTGGAATACAAATTTACCAGTGGAGCCTCGCCAAAAAAACGTGTATATTTATCACCTGGAATGAAATTTTTAATGGGGAACCTCCCTTCAAACGTGATTGGGCATGTTATGTTGTGAAAACCTGGCAACCCTTCCCTGCAAAGCAGTTGAACAAAGTCTTGCAACGGTAAAGATCTTGTTGTTTGAATAAATACAGCGTTTTTAATGAGATTTTGGCCAAATGTATTTTACAACAGGTAAAATGGAGCCCCCATATAGCTACAACAAACTTTGTAACCTGTTGATGAAGACGTGTTTTAATGACGGTCGAAATGCACATTTGCACACATTTGCTGGTCAATACCCCGAAACTGCATTTGATGATCCTAATCACCTAGGTAAAATATATTTCTAAGAAATTTCTTCTTTGATTTATGATTGCTAATACACTTAATTTGTTAACATTTAAAAATATTGTATGGTCACGTGGTTAATTCATGTTTACGCTGTTAATATGCGCATATTAGCTAGCTAGCTGTTTATATATATATATATATATAGATAGATAGATAGATAGATAGATATAGTATTAGGAGGGGAGAGCTCTGGCACAATTCAAACTTTTCACTGTAACTTTACTTTTCACAATATTTGAATATTTTTTTTTCACTGCTGGCTTATTTTAGGAAAAATGTAGTGAATAAGAGACCTTCAAGAGATCAACATCCCATGTCCTCCACAGTATCAAGTTTTGTCAGGTATGTAAATACATGTTGGATATGCTATTGTAACGGCATGGCTATAGTTTCTTATAATCTCCTATTTTGACTGGAATTGTGTTTGACATAATTATTTAAATTATATTTCAAAATATGCAAAAATACTTGACTCATTGCTTTTCCTTTCCCTCTTCTCAATGAAACACATAAACATGTTAACCAAATAATACAAATTACCAGAATTTGACAGAATAGCTAAAAAAAAAAAATCTTCAAACATGTTTTTATTGAACTTTATGTATAGAGGGACATCCCAGTGGATCACAGTGAAGTCATAAACATCTTCAAGCACATGGCTCACAGAAGATTTCTGTTGTAATTAGGTTTAAAGAACCCCTAAAAACCCTGTATATTTATATTATCTATATTATTATTATGATTGTTATTAATAGGAAATAAATCTAAAGCTTTTGTGACTATTATTTTGTGTCATTTAATTTGGGGGGTTGCCCTTTCTTCAGTTTCAGTACATGCCCCTCGAAAGTTCTGTGCACGGCCCTGAAACAGACTAGAACATGTTTAAAGAGGCAGCCACCTACAACAACCACACAGAACTGCAGGAGTACACTGAAACTGTGAGTGCTTATATCAAAAAAGTGCATTGATGATGTGACAGTCACCAAGACCATCATCACACGTGCAAACCAGAAGCCAGCATTCAACACAATAATCACACAACAACTCATCAACAAACTAAACCTGCTGGGCCTTAATAACTCCCTCTGTAATTGGATCCTGGACTTTCTAACTGGAAAATCTCAGTCAGTCCATGTCGGCCACAATACCTCGAGCACTATCAGCCTTGTGGGGCACTACAGGCTGTGAGAGCCCTCAATTCCAATCACCTCATCCACAACCCTACCTACTGAAACCAAGATCCTCTCTCCTCCCATCCCATCCCACCACATCACACCACATGTACCACGTGTGAACCGTTAAAAACCTCAAAAACATTGTGCAACTCTGAGTGTGCTACAAACAGGTGAGTGGGCTGGACAAAACACCTGTAGAAACACGCTCTTTTTCTCTCTAAATGCACCAGACACTTTTTTTAGAAACACTTCTTGTTACAAGAACTTAAGGACTTGACAAATGTTTAATTGTGAATGCACCACAAATCATATTGCACTATTTGCTTCTTAACTTTAAACACCTCTTTTGCACCGTATCATGCACAGTTATTATGTAAAGTACTTGTATAGTCTGTCTTAGGTTACGTGTGTGTATAGTTAACTATTTATACGGTAACACTCTATTTCGATAGTCCACTTTAGACATTCTACTAACAGTAAGTAACTTTGCAACTACGTCAACTAGCAGTTAGTAGAGTATTAGTAGACTGTTTGCTTAATATCTTCTAACACTTTCTTTGTAAACTTATTGTTAACTTATACTAACCCTAAACCTACCCCTAACACTAACACTAAACCTACCCTAACAGTCTATTCTGAGAGTTAGTAGACATGTTGTTGCAAATGAATGAGAATTAGTTGACATGTAGTTGACGTGTAGTTACAAAGTTACTTATAGTTGGCAGAATGTCTAAAGTGGACTATCAAAATAAAGTGTAACCATTTATAGTATATGTATAATTTGATTACCGCTTTCAGTAAGTTAGTTATGTATAGGTTTAAAAATTGTTCTTATGTGTAGTATTGTATGTTTATATTTATGTTTATTTATGTAGCACCATGGTCCTCTGTTCCACTGTATGTCCACACATGTAACAAACTGACAATAAAACTTGACTTTATTCATTTGGTTCTTCTTTTAGTTAGGTCTAAATAATGGAAATTAAATCATACAGTGCCTCACGTTTGACTAAAATAAAGGAAAGAGTTCATCAAAATACGCAACAATTTCTTAATTCGTAGACAGATATTTTCTCCAACGTAATACTCTGTCAAATTAAAGTACAGGTAGCGAATGACAAAGTATGTGCATGACAAAAATCCATGCTGTTTTATTAAAGGAATTTTAAAATATGAATTAAAAATGTATTTGTGACAAATGTTACATAATGTGAGAATATTGACATTTAGCATATACAGTAAACCCCTACTGAAACAGGCTTCAACTTGTAATGCTCCAATGGAAAGTAAACCACCATTTCTTTAAGGTAATATAACACATGGTTCATATTATATTAATAATACTGCACACCTGTTAAATGTTTCAAATCTAAAATATGGTGTTATACTGCAAAGTTCAATGTAAATATAAGCACAGGCTCATAGGCTTGAAAGTGACAGCTTCATAAGTACTAAATTTGCTTCTGGGAATATTAATTATTTTTACTACAGTGTTTTTCTTTCATTTTCCACAGACCGCAGCCATCAAACATAACATATCAGCAAGGTAAAGCTGATGGCTATTTGTGAAAATGTGCTTTGATGCATTCACTTGATAACTTGTGGTTAAAGCACCATAAGTTATAAGCAGCCGCTTATATAGCCAGAGGCACCACCCATTTTGGTGGGCTTTGGTGGGCTTCGGAGCCATAGGTTCATGCAGCAACACTGCCGAGCCATTGATTTGTTTCTATCCATTCCACGAACTGATGGCCATGCAGTTTCACTGCGTAATTGAATAAGGTCTCAGTTCAGAAGAAAAAATTTTTTTTTCCCATAGCGTCTTTAACCAGATGCAGTACTCGTTCCCGTATCTCAGGGAACCGAGGTTACGTTAGTAACGGAATACGTTTTCTACATTAAATCATTTACATTTCAATCAAAATTAATTTAGCCTAATGGAAACGGAACCAACGTGGATGTAAGCTAATATGATGCTTATCAATGGACTCAACATTCAACTTGAAGGAATGTGTAGGTAATTTAGCACAGAAATCATACAAGCTAAAATTTAGTGCTTGCTATTTTTTTTAAATACATTGTTTGGATTATAGGGCTATTCACGCTGCTGACCCACGACTGCACTGCCAGGTGCAACTCCAACCACATCATCAAGTTTGCTGATGACACAACTGTGGTAGGTCTCTTCAGCAACAATGATGAAACACCCTACAGAGCGGAAGTAGCACAACTGGTTGAATGGTGTAATGCAGAAAGCCTGTTCCTCAATGTGAGTAAGACAAAAGAGGTTGTGATGGACTTCAGGAGAAACTCTGTTGACCAATCCCCACTGACCATTGACAGCTTGACTGTGGAGAGAGTCAGCAGCACTAAATTCCTGGGAGTGCACATAACACAAGACCTCACCTGGATCACCAACACTACATCACTCTCCAAGAAGGTGCAACAGCGGCTTCATTTCCTGCGCCAATTTAAAAGAGCAAGTCTCCCTCCACCCATCCTCACCACATTCTATAAGGGAACCATTGAGAATGTGCTGACCAGCTGCCTACAACAGACAGTGAACACAGCTCCAAAGATCATCGGTTTGTTTGTTTATTTTATTTATAAAGCACAATGGATCCCTCTCCCCTCCATTCTGGACATTTCCTTGCACAATGCTCCAGTAAAGCCACCAGTATCGTGTAGGAACCCGACCATCCCTCCCACAGTCTTTTCCAGTTCTTGCCATCAGAAAGATGGTACCGGAGCATCAGAGCCCGCTCTCCAAGACTGGTTAACAGCTTTTCCTCCCAGGCTGTGAGAGCCCTCAATTCCAATCCCCTCACGCCCTCTGAAACCTCATCCACAACCCTACCTACTGAAACCAAGATCCTCTCTCCCCACATCCCACCACACCACACCACATGTAAACTGTTGAAAACCTCAAAAACATTGTGTAATTCTGGGGACTTCCCATTGACATGGCGGCATGAACGGCTGCATAATCAGTTGCTCCCGACAGTCAGACAGATTTAACCCCTAAAATTCAAAATCTAAACTCGCATTCTGATTTAAAATGCGTGGGGGTGCCAAAACAAAGGGTCAGAAAACATTTAGTAATCAAACTAAGGGGAATGAACAAAGTATGATCGACGACACAGGTACCTTGTCTGAAAGGAGTGACGATGTGGGGGAAGCTAAGCTTACACTTGAAGGCGAACAGGCTAAGGCCCCCATTGGATTTGAAACTATAAGCAGGCAAATCAATGACTTGAGAACAGAAATGAAGACTGAATTAAGATCATTCTGAAGAATTCAAGAATAGCATGAAACAGGAATTCGCTCAGTTCTAAGAATAAATAGATGAAAAACTGTCAACGAATAATAACGAAATTCAAAAACAACAAGGCAGGCTTACCGAAGCAGAATAACGCATCGAACAGCTGGAGACGTGGTCTATAGAAGTGAGCTCTGCACTACTGAAAATGCTACGGAAGAACCGAGAAATGCAAGAGAAGCTGACCGACATTGAATCGAGATCACGCAGAAACAACATTTGAATATACGGAGGGTGTGGAGGATGGCAGCTTAGTCGCTCAGTTCGTGGACGTGCTCCTCAAGAAGGAACTTGAGGGAAACTCTCAAACGGAAAAGAAAAGAAACTAAAGTAAAAGAATAGAAGTAAAGTTTGACGAGACTAGGTGGTGTTTCTTCTCATCGTGGCTAAGTAGCAGCAGGCGTGCAGGCCGAAGCACGCTGGAACAGCACTCAAAGAACGCTAAAAGTGATGACAAAGCATGACTAAAACCAAACGCTAAAAGCAAAAGCTAAAAGCTGACATGACTGATAGCAAAAGCTAAACGCAAGCTAAAAGCTAAAAGCAAAATTTTATGGTGTCCTGAGTATTTAAACTGGCCTTTTGGCCACACCTCAAATGTTGTCTTGACCAATTAGATATTGTCTTTTCTCGGGGTGTTGCATTGTTTGTCCCACCCATTCATAAATCATATGTTATCTTATCAAGCACGAGGTCCGAATTTTCCCGCTCTTGCAGGGTATAATTTGGACATGATTCCTATAACAAGAATATGATACATTTGACAAATAACATGAATATGATCCCTTAAGCTATTCAAGAGTTATTTAAAAAGACATACACAATAAGTGATTAGAAACATTAAAGTCAAATGTGTGGGTTACACATAAATGAATATGGAGTTAAGCAATGGACTGATATTCATTTATAAGTCTTTTTGAGTTCATATTGGTGCAACTACATCTATAAGAGACAGTTCCTGTGCCATTCTCTGACATAAGGATTTTCTGTGTGGAGCCCAGAGGTTAAAAGGTCCCCTTAGGAATTTCAGTCTGGTTCTGCTAGGTGGGGGGAAGTCAATCCAACGATCTTGTTTACTCTCATGGCTTTACATGTGAGTGTCACGCTGTGCATCTCTTTGACCATCAATCTGGATTATTTGCCCCAAATTTGACAATCTCTTCTCAATGATGGTAACTCAAATTGTCAATAATTGTTCTAATGGTGTTAATGTTGAAAGCTGTTCTCTGAAAGAGTTGGTTGGTTATCTTGCTTCAGACTGTGGTGCTAGGAGTTGATTTACACCATCCTGCCTTTCTGTGGAATCAAATAATAAATCAATTTCTATAGGAACTATACTCTCATTCCGGCGTAATAACCAAGGAACTTTGCTGCTGTACCAAAGGTGCAGCAGGCGCAATGATATTACGCAGCGCCTAAAAATAGTCCCAGCTAGGTAACTTCCAATAAGCCTATTTTCAGGTGCTATGTAATATCATTGCGCCTGCCTCACACATACAGATAAGCATACAGGTTGCAGTAAGGAAACTGTGCTGGCTAAAGTAGAGGGCCTCATGGACATAACATTTGGCAAGATTACTGTTTTTTTTTTTCTATATTTTTGATCAAATAAATGCAGCTTTGGTGAGCATGACTTCTTTAAAAAACATTACAAGTTTTACTGATCCAAAACTTTTGAACGTTAGTTTATAGTGATAATAAAATTAGCTTTTCATTGGCATTGTCATCTGAGGTGGAATTGGCTGCGAGAGCTCTCGTAGAAGTTTTAGCCAGGGACCTGTCTCCAAGTTCATCGAGAGCAGAGAACAGCACAACAGTATCCATGGGCAAGAGTCAGTACCCCTTCTCCTTTTCCACTCCAATCTGATTCACAGACTAAAAGCCCTATTTGCACGGGATTAGTATTACCTGGTGACCTCCAGTCATTTGTAATAATTGCGGAGGTCTGTGATCTTAATCCCATGCGAATCAGCCATGTCTGTAATTTGTAACGTAAAAATTCCCCCGCAAAAGACCTACCATATTTCACAGAACACCGAGGTCCTGTGATAATATTAGTCCAGCGCGAATCAACATCTCTGTGATTTGGCCTGGATTTGGTGGGTCGTATATCATTTTTCGAGGTTTTTGTTTCCTGTGCACCTTTTTATCCATCTTTCGCGAAGAATGGAGATGCATTGGAGTGTTTAATAGTATTTTGGGTGCTGTCATATCGCTACACCATTCAATTTGCAGAAAGAGAAAGCTGAAAAGGTTTTGAGGTTAATGTGTTACAAATAAATCAAGCATAAAGCTTGAGATATTATTTTAACCTGGTGAAATGTAAATGACACAGCGCAAGAAACTATATAATTTTATTTTTAATCCATCTGAACCATAGAACGGGACTCTCAAAGCCTTGACATCCGGGTATCCGGGATATAAGTCAGTAAATCAGAGTAAAATTACAGGCTTCGCTTATCCCGTGCGAATGCACCACATGGAATTAAGATTACACAAGGTCCCTAGATAATACTAATCCCGTGCGAATAGGGCTTAAGAAGGTAATCAGATCTCTGACTTTAAAATGTTGTTACCCTAACTGTATTGAAAGATGACATGTCATTGAGAAATTTTATAATAAGGTCTTTGTTTCTTTTTGTCTTTCGTAAGACTCAAACTGTTTTCTTCTTTGATGTGTGGTGAAATAGGCAGTTCCCTGGTATGTTCAAGTCTCAAATTGATCTGCCTAGAGGGAAAAGACGTTTCATGTCAACACCTGCAACCTGTGTGAACATAACAGATTTTCAGATGTATGTCCTGCCTAAACCATCCCTTGTCACTCCAAAAGGCTCAGAAGACCTAGAGTTTGCACATGCAGGCCTGGGTAAAAGACTTCTGAGTCTTCCAGACAACTTTCAACAGAGGTAGTAACATACAAAACTGTTTTGTGAGTTGAAATGTGCAGGTTTGTTTTTTTTTTGTTTTTTTTTTAAACCAAAAAGCAAACTGTAGCATGTTGTAGACTTACGGGTGCTGTCTGTTTTGTTTAGATTGTTTCTCAGCTTGAGGATGAATTTCCAAAATTGAAAAGTCTACAAGGAGGTTGGATGTTTTACAAATCGACAGGTATTGGTTACAATATTGATTTTAACTGGTGGTTTATGCCTTAATGTAATTTTGTTACCACAAATATAATTTGGTATTGTAGAGCTTAGAAATTATATACATGAAAGCGTATATAACGCCCTTTCTTTGATTAATTTTTTTCTTAAAAGTGGTGGTGGGCAGCGTAAGCTGTCAGTTATTACAGTCACTGCCATATGATTCAGTTGAATTCTCATAGAGACATGTCAATGAGAAATTTTATAATAAGGTTTTTGTTTCTTTTTGTCTTTTGTAAAGGCCCCGAGATACATATCAGAACGAACTGATATGACGTAATTTCGAAAAAAATCAGGCCAAAACAAAGTTCATTTTGAGTTCAATTTGGCAGTTCGAAACAGCTGACCAAAGTGAACTTTCTGGGGGAGTTTGTTTTGGCTCCTAAACACCTTTGAGTTTCCATTGGTCCGTGGCGGTTACGCAATCAGTGGGTGTGTTCTGAAACTCCACCTTCTTTTGACGTTAAATTTTTTTCATTTTTTCCGGTTCGTATCTTATTCAACAGAGGTCAGACAAGAGAACAACATCTCCTATCACTAGCAACATAAATACTGTCGTGCCACAGACAGACGTGTCACTGAGTTTGATGGGCCTGATCTCTTCATGATGAAGGAAAGTGCTTTTTTTCCTTGTTCTTACTGCTGGTTTTTGAGATGTAGCCTGATGTTTTAGAGGCGGCTGGCTTTGATTTTAACTTTTTTTACCTGCAGCATTGCCTCACTCGCCGGGCTTCCTGTTTACGAGTGACGACACGCAACATCATCGGTCGCCATGGAGAATCGGATAATCCGTACTGGATTTTTCCGTCGCTGGCCTGAACTTTGTTATCATACCTAGGCCTGTTTTTTTTTTTTTTTTTGCCGGGGTACGTAATATTCTGTCTTTTTATGTCTGGGTGGTGCAATGGGCATGGAGAGAAAGAAGTGGTTGCTCCTTGCCTTTTTCTGTTTTATTTTTTCTTTGTACTTATTTATCTCTGGGGGCACCTATTACTGGAATGGCTATTCCAGTCGAGTGCTCCCAATACAGTGTGAAGCACATGCGCATTTGGTTGTTTACTTAATGTCGCATCATTCCCTCTGCCCCTATTTTTCCCCTCTGACACTGTTGACTTGGTCTGTCTGTTTAGTATCATGATGTTACTCCAATTTTGGTCGGAAAAGCAATGAGTCGCACAAGAAATCATTTAAGCTAAAATGTTTAATTGCTTTATTACTGTTGATGTCAAGAAATGTGCAACCAAACCCAGGTCCAGACACCCCTATAGGCTTTAACACCCCGGCAGATTTTAAAGAAAGGTCTGGTCTTGGTTTCTTTCATTTGAATGTATGCAGTCTTTTTCCTAAAATGGACATGTTGTGTATCTGGGCTCACACTACAGATACTGATGTAATCATCTTGTCTGAAACCTGGTAAAGTAAATCGGTTTCGGAAAAAGAAATCAATATAAGTGGTTATAATGTTTTTAGGACTGACTGCCCTACAGTGTTGGGGGTGTAGCAATCTACATCAAAAACCAGTACCAAGTTAATGTATTGCTATCAATATCGTTAGTTAAACAGTTTGAATTTTTAGCCTTGGAGCTTAAAGTCTCTAAATCACTTTGTATAACGGTCATTGGTTGTTATAGGACACCTTCAGCTGTTAGCGGTGTTCTGCCCTCCTTAATGCAACTCCTTTCTGAATTTAACTCTAAGGAATTAGTAGCTTTCAGAGACCTAAATTGGAACCGGTTACAACCAGTATCTGATGATTTCAGAGCTTATTGTGATTCATTAAATCTATTTCAGATTGTTGACAGTCCCACACGGCTAAACTTTAAAAACCTGGAAAAATCATCACCAATAGATGTGATTCTAACAAACTTTCCTCATAAGTACTCAACTGCTTTCATATTTGCAAACGACATTAGTGACCACTGTGTCGTAGCAACAGTTAGAAAGACTAAAATACCTAAAATCAAACCATGCATTATAGTCAAGCGTAATATGAAGCACTTCTCAGAACCAGAATTCCTTCACGATTAATATAATTATGACTGGGAAAATAATACTAGTGCAGATGTTGATAGTGCCTGGAACCTCTTTCATGAGGGGTTTACCAATATAATTAACAGGTAAAGAAATACAGAGTTAAAGGCCGAAACAATGCTTGGTTTTCTCCTGATTTAGCAAATATCCTCCATGAGCGCAACGTGGCATGGGCAAAATCCAGAAAATCAAATCAGAACTCTGTCTGGCTGGTTTTCAGGAAACTGCATAATGCATGTACTCTAAAAATTTGAAAAGCCAAAGCTGATCATTGTCTTTTCTCAAACCACTCATAACCTGAATAATCCATCTAAATTTTGGAAAATTATCAAATCATTATCCGAAAACATTAAAGGCCAGGAGTTTCCTTCAAGCATTATGATAGACTCTCAAAAACTTAGGGATAAGACCAAAATACTTGACTGTTTCAATTAACATTTCATAGCTTCAGGATTTTTATTTGAGTCACTCAATACCCAACATGAGTGTTCCTCTACAGTGGAGGCTGTTGGTTTGGATCCTTCTTGTCAGTCTTTTAGTTTCAGTCCTATTACAGTTTCAGACGTAAATGATGTAAAACAACGGCAACTCTTAAAGTTTTAAATGACTTTATTGAATCTATAGATAACAAGCAACATTGTGCAGCCCTTTTTATTGACCTCTCTAAGGCATTTGATACAGTGGACCACACAGTGCTTAGACACAGACTGTGTAGGGCTGGACTTTCTGAACAAACTGTCAGCTGGTTTGATAATTATCTTACAGACAGAACTCAGTGTGTACAGGCGGAGGGCAACACCTCTCGCTATCTCAAAATAACAAAAGGCATGCCTTGGGGTCAGTCTTGGGGCCACTGCTTTTTAGCCTCTATATAAATAATATTTACAGTAACGTGTCTAAGGGAAATTTTCATTTTTATGCAGATGACACTGTACTGTATTGCTCATGCTCAGCACCCACTGCAGACCAGGCTCTCTCCCAATTACAATTTGATTTTAACAAGCTTCAACAGAATCTTTATGATTTAAAACTTGCTTTACATGCTGAAAAAACAAAAGTCATGCTTTTTTCAAATTTGAAATCCAAATCAAATTGTTATTATTATTTTAGTGTATTTGTGCCTGTATGTATTTATGGTTGTACTGCTGCCTATTTTGGCCAGGACACTGTTGAAAAAGAGATTTTTAATCTCAATGAGTCTCTTCCTGATTAAATAAAGGTAATAAAAACTTCTTGAAAACATTAGTTGCACAGTTCACTTAACAACAGTACAAGTGGCATAAACACACAGTTTGCATGTCACTGTTCCCGCTGATCGGTGCTCTTGCTCCAGCACAGAACGGCAGAGCAACCTCTACTAATACCAAAAAAACTCTCCGTACACACGTAACTCAGCGCATACTCTCTAATTGACATAACTAACAGCCAGTAGGAATAGGAACAGAAAGAACACAGTGAATAGGCTTAAAGGGACCATGCTCTCTTTACTACACTACCCCCCCCCCCACCCCACCCTTAGCAGTACTTAGTCCCTTCAGTACAAAAAAAAAAAAATAGTAATAACCAGACAGTTACCAAGAAACTAAGAAAACTGTACATAATGAACAGTGTAAGAAATAGTAAGACACTAACTGTTGTATCTGGCTGGCTTCCGAATTTCTATTCCTTTATGAGTTCTCTTGATTGTCTCTTGTTCTCCTATGTCTGACATGAATCCAAGTCCAAGTTTCTTTCTGTGTCGACGAACTGCTGGCTGTCGCTTTCTCTCCTTGTCCTGGTTCTCCTGGGGTTCCGGTAATTTTGGTAATTTTGAAGCTTGGCTCTCTTGGTCGGCCCCTACTTTGCAGGCGTTGCAGTGTCTAAACCTCTGTATGTACAAATTTACATCTCCACCCATGCCATACCAGTGGAAACTTTGACAGAGTCGCTCTAAAGTCTTTCCTTCGCCCAGATGGACAGATTGCGGGGGATTATAACAGGCTTGTAACAGTTCTGTTTGCACTGAGGCAGGTACCAGCAACAGTAGGGAGGGACTGAGTCCTCCAGCCCTTTCCCAACGATAAAAGAGAACACCTTGATGAAGTTCAACTTGTGGCCAACACAGACAGTATTTTCTTACTGCTGGACTTTTCAATGCAACATCCTCTTTTGTTGGAAGCACTCCCATCTTTTTCCACTCATGCAGGATGGAGAGATCAGGATCAGCCCTCTGCTCTTGTGCTAGCTTTTCTTTTGAGAAAGCTTCTAGTCAGTTCACACATGGGGTTTCAAACAACTCTGCAGCTGCCCTTTTCTTATCATCTGCACCAGGGTTGTCGATAACGTGTTCCCCTGTTGCACACTCAATGCTCCTTACTGCAAGTGGAACCACATCATTCACATCCTCTTCAAACCTCTCCCAGTGGTCATGCAGCTTTTGGCAATGTTTACATTCTCCACATGGTAGACTTGAAACACTCTTCCTTGCCTAATAGCAGTTACACGTCTTGGAGAGCTCGCCACCACATCTTGACATCGCATCCGTGTTTGAATGATGTTTTCCAGCTCTGTCCTCGATGTCAAAATTGTACTGTAACAATAAAAACTCCATAATAATGGGAAGAAGGAGGCAGGAACCGGCAAACACTCAAATAAAACTTTAATAAAAAAATAAAAACAAAACAGCTTGACAGCCCCTCACTGGCGACTGCCGCGCACAAACAAAAAACAAACCACAAAATAAAGCCCAGGCCAGGTCCTCTCTCGTCCTTCACTGTCGTCGCTCCTCTTTTGTATCCTCCCAATCTCCTCCGTGGGACTCGAGACCAGTGAGTGGAGCAGGTGTCGCTCATTTCCCAATCACTCCACCGGCCTCGCTCCGTTCCCACGGCTCTCGGCCCCGCCCCACTCGTCACACGTACTGACACAGCTCTTCCAGCCAGCGAGCAAGCTGTCCCTCAGGATGTTGAACCGGAAGAACTAGGTGAGGCTGTTGTGATCTGTGTGTAGAAGGAACTTCTTTCCAAGCAGGTAGTGTCGAAATTGGTGGGTGTATAAAACAACAGCTAGCAACTCTTGTCTCGTTACACAGTATCTCATCTGGGCTGGAGTGAGGTGGGTGCTTGCATAAGTGATAACCCTCTCCTCTCCCCACTGAAGTTGTGACAACACTGCACCAATATCGTGATTTGTGACTTGGATCGGTGTCCAAGATGTATTTTCCCTTCACTAAAGGATATCCAAGCACAGGTTCAGACGTTAACTTTTCTTTGAGCTGTGTGAAAGCATTCTGGTGCTCCTCAGTCCACAAGAATGTTATTTCTTTCCTTTCATTAAGAGGGGTGGCTAGCTCAGAAAATGGCAGAACGAACTTCCTGTAGTAGTTACACATTCCGAGAAAGGCCTTCAGCTCGTGTACACTCGTGGGGGGGTTCCAAGCTTCCACATCACTAATCAAAGATGGGTTGGGCCGTATACCTTTGCCACTGACCACATGGCCCAGGAAAATAACTTTTTCTTTAAGCAGGTGACACTTGGATGGCTTTAGCTTTAATCCACAGCTGAAAAGGCACTGGAATACAGCTTCAAGTCGATCCACGCTCTCATCGACCCCTTTTTACAGGATGATGATGTAATCCAAGGAAATCAGAAGAGTTTCCCACTGAAGTCCTCGCAGAACAAGCTCCATTGCCCTTTGGAAAGTGCTTGGAGCACTGTACAATCCAAAGGGCATACGAGTGTGTTCATAGAGGTCATAGCAGATTAGGGTAGAGAAAACACAAGCTCCACCAAGGACATCAAGGCATTCCTCTATTTTGGGGACAGGATAAGCATCCTTGGCTGTCAAGCTGTTGAGGCACAGATAATCGTCACACCAGCGAATGCCTCCATCCTTTTTACAAACTAGCACCATGGGTGACGCCCACTCTGAGGCAGAAAGTGTTACGACTCCTGCTTCCAGCATAGCATTGAGATGCCTCTCCTCCTCCTCCTCTTGAAATCCAAGGGGAGTCCGTCTGACTGGCTGGCGTACTGGTCCCGCAGCTCCAGTATTTATCCTGTGTGTGACAGCTGTTAAGAGGCCAAGGTCCACATTTGAAACAGTTCTGCGTATGTCTGTTTTGCTCTGCAGTTACATCGCCGAAACGCTAATTGACACGAGCGGGTTCCACTGTGCTTACATTCCTCGATCCTCGCGGGCTTCTACGTCTTTGTAATCTCCCGAAGAGGAGTCATACAGATGGCTGTATTTCCTCACTTCTTCAATTAATCGCTCGGTCACTTGGTCCATTTCCATGTTGGCTCTTCACTGAATTTCGGAATTTAAAAATGGCAGGCGGTCCAGAGTGCAGAAGATCATTCCGGAAATGCGTAGGAGGAAACGTGATACTACCAAGCCGACCAATCACAGATCTTGCAGTCCGTGTCGTCGCGACGCGTAGTTACATTTTTGAGGAGGTGCGCGTCAGGATACGGTGAAGGGTACGACGTATGGTACACGTCAATGCGTATGCTACGCCTTACCTACTACGCGCACCCGACGCAGAAGTATAAATTGGCCTTTAGTCTTCTCAGATCAGAATGATATGTGTCATCACTTTGTTATTGAGAGCTACCACAGTCCTTGTCCTGCTGTTTATAATCCATTAAGCCCTCAGCGTTCTAACCCTTTTGAAGTGGTATTATGGTTCTGATCGTTACTGTTTTGACTAGGGTTGGGAGGCGGAGTTGACAGTCTGACACACTCCCTGCGAAATGCCCTTCTTCACCACACAGTGATAGCACAAACCTGCTCCAGCCCGATTAGGGCTTGGCAAGTAGGTTTTTGTTTGTGCTGTGCCATCTTGTGTTGGAGACCGTCCTCGCCTCCATTCCTGATTTACTTCCTCCAGCTTCCTCGTTTCTCTAGTTGTGAGGATATCAAGCTTTGATTGCAGCTGTTCCATCTTTTGCATCAGGAGGTTAAACTCGTCACCAGACACATAGCTCTTACTAATTTTCTCTACTTGCTCTGTTAGGAATGCAGTCTTCTGTGAGAGAGCAGCTACTTGGTCTGTAGTAGCGTAGCTTGGATTTTGGAGTCTGCGTGCAACTGCTGCAGAATCAATGGACAGCTCCTCGTCATCCGCCCAGGAAGTATGTCTGGCTCTGCTGTTTACATCAATATCACGACCCAAGGTGGCTCGATAATTGTGCTTGTGGGTCTCTTACAGTCTTTGAGCTTCCACTAATGAATGGGGATCCTTGTTCATTACTTCATAGGCAACTTTTTGGTGACAAAGTCCCTTGAGGAAGAAATCTGTATTGAGTTGGTCCTGCAGATCGAGCTCCACACCAGGGTAGGGCAAGGTGACTAAGCGTTGCACCTCCTCTGCAAACTCAGCTGCTGATTCTTTGAGCTGGCGGAGTTCACCCAGTTTCCTTCTGATTGTGGTTGTTTTCTTCTCCTCTTTTTTTAAAAATATTTTTTCCCCTTTTTTATATTTTCTTTCTTTTTTTATATTTCTTTTTCTTTTTTCAATAATCTTTACAGATGTTCTTATGGAGCATTCAAGTCTCTTTTATCTGACTATTCACTCTGTAGTTGAGTCAATGCAGTTCTCATCGGGTACGATGACGTCAGCCTGCTTGCATCTCACCCTGAAAAGAGCACTATAAAATTATCTTACTGCTTATCCACTTCTGCCATATGTGCTGTTTTGCCAGCATCCCGACTTTTCTCTCGTTTCATACGTGATGAAATCAGATGAAATCACTCTTCTGACACAAGCTGTCGTGCGTGCAGTTAGATTAATTTATGCGTTGGCTTATGTGGATGCTTGGGAGGAATGAGCCATGACAAAAGGATCTTTTCCATTGTTTTTACATAACTTCTTGAACAGGTTAGTTGCACAGTTGACTCACCAACAGTATGAGTGGCATAAACACACAGTTTGCATGTCACTGTTCCCGCTGATTGGTGCTCTTGCTCCGGCACAGAACGGCAGCTTTTCCGACCGTGTGATGAGCATGCGAGCAACCGCTACTACTACCAAAAAAACTCCCTGTACACACGTAACTCATAGTGATGGGTTGTTCGCGAATGAGCCGACTCTAAGAGCCGGCTCTTGTAGGTGAATGACGGGAGTTGGCTCGCATATCTGAAGAGCCGACTCTATTTAAAAAAAATATAGCCTATAGAAATTAAATCATTATGTAATAATGAAATAATGGATGCATTTTATTTTATTTAAAATAATTGACTAATTCAAAGAACAAAAAAAATATTATATAGGCCACATATTCGTTTCGACTGTCTGATCAGCCTCACATTCTGTTCCTGTCAATCATACATGAGGTGTCAACCAATTATACGGCATGAGGGAGGGGCCGAGCCATCACACACACACCACACACACAGTGTCAAACTCGGAGGAGAGGAGAGGAAAAACACAACAGCTGTGAAAACAAAATAAAAGCAGGAAAATGAGTCGGAAGCACAGCAGCATTTGGAATCATTTTAATGATGTAGACAATGTTAAAGCACAGTGTAGAATTTGCCAAAAGAAAATCTCACATAAAGCCGGTTCTACGCACAACCTACACCAGCATATGCGAACTGTGCACCCAATTGTGAAGCTAGCGGAGCTTCGAGAAACTAGCGGTCCCGCTAGTGATGATGGTGGAGCGACTGAAACCAGCACCTCACATGGAGATGTATCCACTCAGTCAAGTAGGCCTAATCCGCGACCCACAGGAACGCAGTCTTCTACAGACACCAGGGCAACAGGAAGCAGAGGGAGCAGAAGCTCCAGCAGTAGTGCCACAAACATCTGCTGTTTGATGAGAGAGCAGCTGGGAATGCAGCACGAAGGAATCCCTCAGCAGATGCCATAATGGAGGTCCGATCCTATTTGGAGGAGCCCCTCCTTCAAAGATCTGCAGATCCTCTGAGCTGGTGGAAAAACAAGGCCTCTATCTACCCACGGCTTACTAAAGTCATGACAGGGAGACTCTGCATAGTGGCCACATCCGTTCCCTCTGAGAGGGTCTTCTCGAAAACAGGAGAAATTATTACTGAGAGAAGAAACCGCATCAGCCCCTCGAAAGTAAGACAGCTTGCATTTCTGAATGCAAATCTCTCATAAAATATGATCAGCATTGTATGTGTGTGTGTGTGTGTGTGTGTGTGTGTGTTCATGCTAGTTATACAACACATAACTAGTGAGAGTTCATGCTGGTTACATAACATGCCAAAAAAGAGGGACCAGTTTAATCCTTTCAGTTATTTTTCTTTAATATGGGTTCTATTATGTTGTTCAGATTCAGATTGTATTTGTTTTGTAATGTTGTTATTTCTATACATTAAAAAGTTGTAATTTAAATGCAAATGTTTAATAGTATTCTTTTTTCATAACAAATCAATGCATTTTTAAAGAAATTGTGAGACATTGTGAGTATGATTTCATTTAATAATTTAATTAGAATTGTTTTCACACCTATCATAGTCAGTGTTGGGGGTAACGCATTACAAGTAACTCAAGTTATGTAATCAGATTACTTTTTTCAAGTATCTAGTAAAGTAACGCATTACTTTTTAATTTACAAGAAAATATCTAAGTTACTTTTTCAAAATTTGTTTTTCCATTTATTGACTGACAAGTCTCCCGTCCCCATACTGAGAAAAATCAGAGTACAGAGGCGTTGTGTGCGCTGTGTGAACATGATGTAGTTCTAGACGAAATGTGAATGTGTATTAATTCATCCTACTCACAAAAAATTTAGAGTTAGTATTCATCAAAATTAATTAAAACAGTGAAATGCAAACTTAGAATATGACACAAACCTGCAATAATTAAATGTTAAAAAACACAAATGTATCTAATCCCATTTTATTAACAGTGTCTTTGCTGCTGACCTTTGATGATCCAGTTCAACCATACTAATGAGCAAAAATGACTTTAGATAAACTAACAATTGTGCTTCATTGTTTTTTTATTGCTGAAGAGTGTTGAACCTTCTTCTCCTGTGTGCTACTATACAGACGTGAATTTACTTCTCCTTCAGCCTGAGGTTTATTCATTACACTTTTTGGTGTGAAAGGGCTTTTACATTTGCTATAAATAGAACTTCTTATATTAAAAACAATCAAGCCCTGCTCATATTTAAAAAGTAACGCAAAAGTAACGTAATGCATTACTTTCCATAGAAAGTAACTAAGTAACGTAATTAGTTACTTTTTTGTGGAGTAACGCAATATTGTAATGCATTACTTTTAAAAGTAACTTTCCCCAACACTGATCATAGTCAAAACATTATTGTTTTTTAAAGAGCCGTTTGTGAGCCAAAAGACCCGGCTCTTTTCAGTGAGCTGAGTCAAACGAGCCAGCTCACGAAAAAGAGCCGAAATGCCCATCACTACTAAATACACAGGATAATGAGGGACAAGACGAGAGATACCTCAAACCTCAATGAACAATCAATGTGAGGGAGAAACTGGGTCACAGGGAGCACAGGTCTGACAGTAGCCAAGTTTCCAGTTTTTGTGCTGTTTTGTTATCGACAAAGAGAATATACGTAAAAAAAATTCCATCCAACTGCCCTTTTACTGATAAAATTGTGTGCGTGATGATGTCTTCCCTAAAAAAAACGATTTGTCACAAGTTTTGGTGTATCACAAAAAAAACAAATTGCTCTCGAGCTGTTTCCATTCATAATTTCACCTGTTGCATAAATTATATAGGCTAACAGTTCTGCTGTCAATCCTTCTAGAAATTAATGTTTTACAGTCACTCCATGGTCTTCTGCAAATGTTGCATCATTTGAATTATCATGCATTAAAATACGACATATACTGTCATTCATCTAAGTATCCCTATTTTAGTGTTGTTATGAAGACTGTTCATATTGCCATTAGAGGTTTGATGAATGCATATATTATTGCGGTTGTTGAGATTATAAGAAATGACTGATGAAGTTGCAAATGTGGTTTCATTTAAATCCATGACGAGGTCAATATGTAGTGTATATATAGGCTTATTCTAAATAAATGTTCCATTTGTTAGTCTCTTTCAACTCGAATAAAGGAATAATAAAATATATTTTGAAAATGGTTCTACTCTTGAGGATGGCAACAACCTTATAAATATTTTTAGTTAAACATTTTTATAAATATTTTTAAATATCCAAACCTGTATGAGTTGTTTTCTTATGTTGAACATAAAAGAGGAAAAAAAAATACTATGGAAGTCAGTAGGAGCCACCAACTGTTTGATTACCAGCAATCTTCAAAATATCTTCTTTACACAAAATTGACGACACCTTAAGCCTTCTGGAGTCCAGTGACGGTCTCATCATTGGCAGATGTGCCTTCCCTCTGCCATATTCAACAGAACTTGTATTGATAGTTTTGACAGGATGTGCCAAGCTTATGATTTTAATAAAGAGAAGTCACCAGCAGATCATAGTCTGGTGGCTCCAGAAGTATAAGTGTGTTACCAGACACTGCAAGGTAAGGCAAAGTCAGACAGTCCACATAACAAAATCTAAATACTTGATTGTTTTCCATGTGCAGTAGTACGGCAGTAATGTACCTTGTATGAAGAGGCCAGTCTCTCTTGCTGGGCCAGAGTCAGTGGATGTCCCTCACTGTATCCCTTCCATCACTGGCTTCCCTTTATTCAACTCCAGGGCCAGCTCCTCTGCTGTGGTCAAGTCTTGGGTTGGAGGACCACCCCCCGTGCCAGATATATGAGCCTTTTTTTTTTCAATGCTAAAATCAACACAGACAATAAAATATGGCAGCAGACACGATTCACTTAATTTGGCTTTTTTTTTTTTTTCACACATCAAGTCACTTACCAGCCTGCAAAGGTTCTTGTACTTGCTGCCAGGTCCTTTTTTGGCCAGACGTGCTTGTTCTTTAAGAAGGATAGATACATAAGAGAGCTAAATAAACGATTAGATAGATAAAAACAGATCAAATTATCAGATTAGATTAAATCAGTTATATAGAAAACTAAAAACCTAAATAAAAATAGATAAAAGAGACATGAGATAGATTAAATAGACAGATAAAATGAACAAAATAGATCAAATACTGTAGATACGCATAGTGGATAAGTGGGTAAGCCTGGCAGACAATAGCGGACCAACTGAATGCATAAGTAGTCCAAATAACCAGTGCTCCACTGAAGCCATCATAATTACAATTCAAGGAGTTATTTGTCATTTCCCTAAATTAACAGTTGGACACTTTGCCTTAAATGTGACCAGTGGACATGCATGCTACTCATGCAAGCACATGTATGATTAATTGCAAACACTTATACACTATGTGCATCTACAGTATTTGATCTATTTTGCTCATTTTATCTGTCTATTTAATCTATCGCATCTATCTCTTTTATCTATTTTTATTTAGGTTTTTTTCTATCTAATTGATTTTATCTAATCTATAATCTGAAATAAAACTTTGTCTTTGTTTTATTAAAGAAGCTGTATTTCCCTTTTTACATATTTTATGTTTCACCTCTTCATATGTTTCCATTAGAAGCTGTTGCTCAGTTGGCGAGATGTATGCCGCATGGGTTTTATCCATTTTTGCATCATTGATTCTGTGATCGATCCCGTGGTCTGTTTCAGAATGCCGTGAACGTGCACTTATCCCAACTATGTACACTTGGCTTGACATAGCTGTACGCTCTCATCCTGGCTTAGCAAATGTGCAACAGACTAAGCCAGGATGTGCTGATTGAACTAGGTCAAGCCGCGCCTTTTCTGTTATCCTGGCTTTCTTAATTCTACTTTTGTGCAATACCCCTCTGGGATCAATGGAAATAAATGGGGAACACCTGGAACCAAATCAACACAATGGGGACAGGAACAGTAGCGACCAAATATGGAAACACTCATGACAGGAGCACGTGAGGGAGGAAAACACGACACAAGACATGACAAAAGTCTAACACTACTAACAAGACAAAATGAACTAATTTAAAATTTTGTACTTCGCATTCCAATATCCACATAAAATAAAATGTGCTTGGCATAGTAATATCACGGGGGTATGGTGGTCACGCTGAACGCAGACTACAGGCCATTTAAACCGAGCAGTGCACTGTAAAAAATAACATGAACATAGGCCACTAAAGGAACATCAAATTAAGATAAGTATGTTTGAGAGGTAACTCATCTTTTTCTTACCAAATCTAAAATAATTTCAGATGCAATTTAATAATATGAATATGATTTAATGCACTTTTGCAAGGAAAGCGTGCTTTAACGTGAACAACACCATGAACGAGGACACTGTCTACAGGCTAATTCTGCCACATTTATTTGACAGAAATGACCCCAGACAATCCTCTTCATCTGATGAAAATGACAATGAAGAATCGTCTTCACCTGATCATTCTCATGTGACCGTCATGATGCTCAAGAAGAAAACAGATGGAGGCAGACTGTACAATAAAAAGTACTACTACTTATTCTGCTCCAAACCATTCAGTAAAATGGCACGTCATTTGGAATCAAAGCACAAAGATATGCCAGAGGTGGCAAGAGCGGTCGCATTTCCGAAAGGCTCTAAAGAGCGAAGACTGCAGCTGAGTTTTTTGAGAAAAAAAGGGAACCGTTGTCATAATGCTCAAGTGTTTAAAGAAGGAACAAGAATGGTGATACCCCGACAGCAAACCATTGATCCTGTAAGAGCAAGCGATTACTTGCACTGCGTAAACGAAATGGATGACCTTGCTGACTTCCTAGGGCACGACATCAGGGTCCATCAACAGTACTATCAGCTTCCTGAAGGTACATTACAGCTGGCCAAGATAAGTAAAAGTCTTATGGCTGTGGAACGAGGACAGCTATCTGAATCCAAAGGAAGGAATCTCGATGAGATCCAGAGTGTTCCACAAGGTAAAACAAGCCTGAGTAAATAACCAAGTAAACTCATTTACACATTTTCTTCCATAGTTTTTTTTTTTTTTTTTTGGCAGATGGAAGCATGTGTGTCAAACACGCCAAGAATTGGCTTAAATAACCTTGGTAGGTGACGTCATTGATTACGTGCACCTGCAGGTTATAAATAGACGTGAAACGGGCACATCTTCAGGTTACCCCTTTGTCTGAAGAGACGTCCAGGCACGTCGACAGTGCGGCATTGAGGCGCAGCATCTCGTTCCCGCTTTTTCAGGGAACAGGGTTACAGTCAAGTAACCCGAGACGTTCCCTTATCAAAAGCTACACTCAATGCTGCGCTCAATAGCGCTAATGGGAACGAGAATACCAACGCTGCCGCACTGTAAGTGTCTGGACCCCCAGGGTTGTGTAGTGTGTGCGCACAAGATTGGAGAGGTCTCAGACATGACACTGGGATGTTGACTCAAGGACATGCGAGCCCGGAGTGGCATGGACATCCAAGCTATAGAATCTGTCAAATGTGTGCGGAGAGGACCAACCTGCCGCATCACACACTTGTTGCAAGGGCGCGCCTCTTGCTAAAGCCATTGAAGATGCAACCCCCCTGGTTGAATGGGCCCTAACTCCTAGAGGCGAAGTTTGACCATGCGCCTCGTAGGCTAGGGTAATAGCATCCCTCACCCAATGTGAAATTGTTTGCCTGGTGGCAGCTGCCCCCCGGTTGTGGCCCCCATGGCATGTGAAAAGTTGCTCTGACTTACGCCACTGGCTAGTGCGGTGGACGTAAATTGAAGAGCATGTACTGGACACAGTAAGTGAAGTCTTTCTTGCTCCGCTGTCGTGAATGGCGGAGGACAGAAGGCTTTGAGAATGACCGGATGTATGGTTGAGAAAGGAACCTTCGGAGGATAATTAGGGTGAGGATGCAAAATAACTTTGACTCGCCCAGGGGCAAAATTTAAGCAGGAAGGCAGGACTGACAAAGCCTGTAAATCCCCAATTCTCTTTAGAGCGGTAATGGCCATAAGAAAAAGCATCTTTAGAGTCAGAAGCCTGTCAGGCGCTGATTCTAATGGTTCGAAAGGGGTGCCAGCCAGCCCTTCGAGCACTATGGCTAAATTCCATGAAGGGACCATAGCTCTAGTGGGTGGCCTCAACCGCTTAGCCCCACGAATGAAGCGGGCGACTAGATGGTGCTTTCCCACAGAAACCCCGTCAATCAAAACATGGCAAGCTGAAATAGCGGCCACGTAGGTTCTGAGAGTACTAGGGGATGTGCCTGAGGACAATTTCTCTTGCAGGAACTCCAGTACTGAAACAATTTGGCAGTGAGCTGGGTCTACATGGTGTGTCATGCACCAGCCCTCGAAAACACGCCATCTGAGGGCATAAGTTCTTCTAGTGGAGGGAGCCCTAGCACTTAGAATAGTTTATATTACATTTGCTGAAAGGCCAGCATCTCTTAGTTGGTCCCCCTCAGGGGCCAGACGTGAAGGTTCCAGAGCTCGGGCCGGGGATGAAATACTGTCCCCTGCGCCTGAGAGAGAAGATCTCTCCTGATCGGAATCGCCCACGGCGAGCCGTCGAGGAGGGATATTAGATCTGAGAACCAGACTCTGGTCAGCCAACGGGGCGCTATCAGTAAGAGGCGAGACCCCTGTCGACGGACCTTGGCTAGGACTCCCGGGAGCAGAGCAATCGGAGGAAAGACGTAAAGACGCAGTCTGGGCCACGTATGGGCCATCGCGTCCAGACCCAGGGGAGCTGGATGAGTCAGAGAGAAGTAGAGGGGACATAGTGCCATCTGCTGTGACGTAAAGAGGTCCACCTTTGCTACTTAAAATCTTTCCCAGATTGACTGACTACTTTGGGGTGGAGTTTCCATTCCCCGTGTTTCACAGCTTGTCTGGACAGCAAGTGTGCTCCCACATTCATATGCCCAGGAATGTAAATCGCCCTGAGGGACAGGAACTTGTCCTGTGCTCAAAGCAGAACCTGCTGCGCTAACTCGTTCAAGCGGCGCTACCGCAGTCTGCCCTGGCGCTCTATGTAAGAGACTACAGATGTGTTGTCCACCCGCACTAGGACATGGTAGCCTCTTAACTACTGGAGGAAGTATTTCAGGGCCAGAAATACAGTCTTCATTTCGAGCCAATTGATGTGCCAATTCGAGAAGATGACCTCTCCAGATCCCCTGGGCTGGACGGCCATCTAAGACCGCTCCCCAGCCCATGAGGGAAGCGTCTGTCATTAGCATCTCACGATGACAACACGGACCTAGAGTGGGACCCAAAGTCAGAAACCGGGGTCTGAACCACATAGATAGGGTACGAAGCCCCTGGCGCGTAACCCTTATTTGCCTCTGGGGATTGGCCCTTGGATGAAATCCCCTGGCTCTGAGCCACAACTGAAACAATCTCATGTGCAGGAGGCCCAAAGGTATCACCGTGGATGCAGCTGCCATGAGACCTAAAACTTTTCTGAAATTGATGAACAGTGACTTTCTGGCCTAGCTTGATGTTCTTTAGGGTGGTTAGAATGGATTCGACACGTGCAGGAGACAGCTGTGCCCGCATTGTGATCGGATCCCATACCACCCCCAAATCCGTTGTCCTCTGAGCAGGAGAGAGAACACTTTTCTTGGCGTTGAGTCTCAACCCCAGAGATTCGAGATGAGCTAGGACGACATCCTGATGTCGAGGCGCAAGCTCTTGATACTGGGTCAGAATCAGCCAGTCGTTCATATAATTTAAAATGTGGATGCTCTGGAGTCGTAGAGGAGCCAGAAGTACATCCATGGATTTTGTGTAAGTGCGGGATGACAAGGCTAGGCCGAATGGAAGAACCTGATACTGGTAAGCTTCGCCCCCGAAAGCGAACCTCAGGAACCTCCTGGGTTGTGGCAATATTTTTATATGAAAATGTGTGTCCTTTAGATCAATTGTCACAATCCAATCCTCCGATTGGATCTGAGAAACAATCATCTTGATTGTCAGCCTATTGAACTTGTATGTTCTGAGGCAGCGGTTCAACCCGCGAAGTTCTAAAATTGGACGCAGCCCCCAGTCTTTCTTGGGAATCAAGAAATACCGACTGTAATAGCCTGACTCTCTGTCTGGCAGGGGAACACATTCTATGGCCCCTTCGACCAACCGAGTCTGCAATTCCTGTGTCAACAGATATGCACGTTCCGGTTTCACAGAAGTGGAGACCACGCCGTTGAAACGCGGAGGACGATATGCAAACTGAATCCTGTAACCTTTCGTTACAGTCCTTTCCACTCATGGGGAGATATTTGGCAGTAGCTTCCACGCTGCCAGCTTCTCCGAAAAGGGCACTAATTTTGACACTTTGTTTGTTGGGGGGGGGGTGGGGGTGTTAGATGTCTGGTGTCCTGGTACGTGGCAGGAGACAACAGAGCATGTAACAATTCATTGGAGGCCACTGCCCTCCGAAACACCGGTGGTGGCGGAGGTTGTTCAGTGATCCTCTAAGGGTGCCAGGAAGGAGCTCTACACTTCTGTTGGAATTTTCCATGGCCCTCCCTGAGGGGACACACCCTTTGTCCTGGGCACAGTTTAAGGCCCTTGCTTTGGTCGTTATGACCATACTTTGGTCCAGCTCCATCCGCGGCTGCCAAGTGCTACAAGCTGCTCCCCAATCTTACGAGGGGGCGCACAACTCGCCCCACACTCTTTCTTTGAGCCTCCTGCCCCAGAGGAGCCGGATCGGGTCAAGACTTTTTTTTTTTTTGATAGCCCCGACACTTGAGCACAGTGAGTGAGAAACGTATTAAAAGTCTCCTTCTGGCGCTCAGATCTTTAAGAAGATCAGCCTGATGTGCCTGCAGAACCCGTGGTGTGCAGGGCAGCACTAGTCTGACCCACAGCATGAAAATGCGTTCCATCCAAGTGTAGATGTTGCTACATAGCTTGGCAGGGAGCAATTGCATATATATTTTATTTAATTAATATTTATTTTTTATTTTATTTATTTTTTATTTATTTATTTTTTTAATCGATGTTGCTCCTATAGGAGAGAGATAGCCTGCTAGCGTCTCTCTCACCTAGGAAATCAATATGTACAAAACCTCATTTTAAGGCTTTTATCTGGTCACTACACGAGTCACCACCTAGTAACTCCTCATGTGCTTATAATCGCGAGAGGAGCGCTAGGAGAGAGCACTCTCAATATCCATTACAAACAGAAGCAATAGCTACAGCAGCCTCTGCCCAATCAGAAGAAGTGCCTGGGCACGCTTCGGAGGTGGGCGCGAGAACCTTCCGATCTGGCGAGAACATGAGAGAGGGGGATTTTGCCCGGTACTTTAATCCTCAGCCAGATCAAAGCGCGATCTTAATGAGCGGGAAGCAGCTCGTTCCTCGTGAGAGAAAAGAGCCTAACGCGGATAGGAAGTGAACCACGGTGCTCACATCTGCCACTCTAGAACGCAACAGCAGCCTGCTTTTCTTCCAAACAATAAACATGCGATTTCTCCTCAGAGATCGGCCATAGAGAGTGAGGCACGCATCTCTTATAGAATCAGCAAGAAAAATAAGTTGTTTAAAACTTTTCTTTTTTTTTTACTCTCAACATGCTTCCTTTTAAACTATAATGCGTTCAGCAGCATGACACACACACACACACAATGCGGTCTCTGAAGACAAAGAAACCTGAAGATGTGTCCGTTTCATGTCTATTTATAACCTGCACGTAATCAATGACGTCACCTACCGAGGTTATTTAAGCCAATTCTTGGCGTGTTTGACACACATGCTTCACAACCGGTCGAACAAAGAATGTTCTCATTAGCGCTATTGAGCGCAGCATCGAGTGTAGCTTTTGATAAGGGAACACTGTTGGTCATAGACATTTATTGAATGTAGCTGTTTAAAAAATATTTAGTTTGCTTCCTAATTATTTAGTTTGTGTGGTGTCTGTGTTTTCTAGAGAGAGTACTGATGGACAGTGATGGATCAGACTCTGAGAACGAGAAAGAAATGACTGAAAATGATGCTTCAGATTCACCTTCAAATTCAGCAGGTATGTAGTCTGTCTTCTTTGCTTATAATTTGACGTAAAGCCCTTTTCTCGACAAAAAGTGTTTCCAAACAATTTTTTGTGACATTTGAAGTATCGATATAGAATTTATGTGCTAAAGTTAAACAGAAAAAGATAATGTTGACACATGAGAAATGTTATCATTTCCATCAGCTATATCGGTAAAAATATTGACGCGCTAAATACTTTTTCTTAAAAAATCCTTGGATGGAAACCGGGCTAGTTATATGTTACTACAGTTAAGAACGGTCTCTCCAGTGATTCTTTAGTTGTCATTTAGTTTTACAAAACAGCAGCTTTGTTTAATTTAAAGTGTTTGAAATCTTGGAACAATGTACTGGAAGTGTAATGCGGTTACTCTGTTAAAATGGATAATTTCCTCAATGTTTTATTGCTACACAGGGCAAATTAATTTGTATTGATTTAAAAATATTTAATGAATTGTTGACAGTTTATTAAATAATATGACGTAAATATAAAATAATTGATTGCAAGATTTCACCAGTGTAACTCACAGAGAAGGGTGTTCAAATCTATATATATTTGTATATATATATCTAGTATATTATTATATATTATATTAATATATTGCAACATTGTTCCCCATTGATTGATTTTATTTATTTATTTATTTTTTTAGTATGAGGCCCCTTATATAGGTTTACATTTATTAATATATAGCACAATGAAAGCTTTGGCTTTGGTTCCTTCAAAAAATGCATTAAACACTTTTTAAAGCCTTATTATTAAAACTTATTGACTCTTGCGCCCTTTTTTAGACAGAATCATAGTAATTTTAAGGTATAGAAATATATATTTAACCAGGAATAAAACCCTGAATGTCTGTGACAAATGTTCGTCTGCGCGCTAACAGGACTTTTATTTTGTTCTGGCGCTGTGACGTCACAAGCCTGCGACGCGCTCCTGCATTTGTTGTGATTCGACTGAAGGTTCCAAGCATTTCAAGTATTTAATTTCATACAAACCGTTCAGGCGGTTTTATAGTTTGTACAAGCAATGCCAAATTAATTAATTGTTCTTGAATATAATAATTCAGTGTTTTACTGAACATGTACGAACGTTGTTTTGTGTGAGTAAAGCGCATCGTCACAGAAAGGGAGCGTCTTATTTCGCTCCCAGATCAGTTTATCGTAACCATTAACACGGAAGACAGGATCACCGCGTGCTGCTCGAAACACAGCGAGAACACTGCACTGACTAACTTACTGAAGCTGACTGAGTTCGGGTTTATTTTCATCTGTTAATTATTCTCATCTCAATCAAGACAGACTGTCCACACAGAAACTCCCGCTGAGATACACACAGTACTTCAAAGATGCCGTTCATTAAAGAGGAGAGTGAAGATGTGAAGATTGAAGAGACGTTCAGACTCAGACGTGAAGATACTGAGGAACACACAGGTTGGTCTTCACTCTCAAAAAACAATACAATCCACTCTTTTCTATCACTTATGCATCAGTGTCTAACAAAAAAGCTGTAATAAAACATATAAAATAAAAACCAATATACAAAATATATTACGTAATATATTAATAGAAAACATTTATAAAGGAAACTTTGAGATAAGTGACGAACTCTGCTAATAAAACCAGTAAAGTTACACATTAAGTAGTCAGTGTTATAGTAACACACTCAAATCAATCGAGGATGTGTGAAGATTTACGTGTTGCAGAATCATTAAAATTACTTATTTATACATTTGTAAATAATTGTAATAGGAAAACTGTATCATCATATTTATAATTGTGAATTAATTTAGTGTATTTTCCAGTGGTCTGGTGTTATTTTTCTCCTTTGTCACTGTCAAGATTCTGTAAATGGATTATATGTTCTGCCGATCCTCTGTATTCCCGTATAAGTTACTCGTAAATCTCTCGTGTTCCTGTTTATGAATGGCTTTTGTCAAGTGTCTGGTTTTAGTTCGTTTGGCTGTAGTTCGTGCCTGGATGCTTGAGGTGTGAATGTGTTCAGGGGAGACAGAAGATGAATTGGGCAGTTCACGGGACAAAAGAATAAAGACTGCAGACTAAATGAATGCTTATCAGATGTGAATAAACATCAGGAAGCATTTAAAACCTCTTCTAAATAAAATCATGTAAACATTTTAAAAACATGAAAAAAAAAGTTTTTATTTTTTGCAGCTGAAGTTTCTCTAGTTCCAGTTTAGCCAACGCTTCTCCTTCTCGTCATTAATGAATATAACTGACTTGTCACAATGTAAAAGAAGAAAATTACTAGCCATCCCATCTTTGATATCATTAATGTACTCCGCTAACTGGAGTATTATTGGCATAACTGTGAAATCCAGTGATAATGTCCCTCAGTGGAAATACATGCATAGGAGTAAAGCAGAGGACCTAATACTGAGCCCTGTGGCACTCCATAGTTTGCATCTCTTGATTTATACCAAGTAGTAACAGATAAAATAGTGGCCAATAACAAATAATTATCATAATTCAACATTAGGGCTGGGATGACAAATCGATGCAGAATTGATTCGTGGATCGATTCTTAGATTTTCAGAATGCATCATGATTCCTTTGGAATCGATTCTGAGCTTAGATTTTAACAGCAGATGGCGCTCTAATCTAGTTTTTATCCGCACACTCAAATACTCATGAAGAAGAGGGCTAAAGCATTCGGCTGAGTCATGTAATTTCACCTCAGCTTAGAATGCTTTTATGACGCGAGATTAATGTAAACACAGCCCACTGTGAACACCTTTGTAATTCGCTTCAACCTTTTTGAATTTTATGAATTATTATTTTAGGTTTAAGTGTGTGTAAGGATTTGGAAACAAGCAGAGTACGGCTGATTCTAAAGCATGGAGTGCCGTCTGCTGTTCAAAACTATGCTCAGAATCGATTCAAGAAAGAATCGCGATGCATTCAGAAAATCTCAGAATCGATGCTGAATCATTTCTCGATTCGCGATGCATCGATTTATTTCCCCAGCCCTATTCAACATAACTGAATTCCAACATAATTCTCAAGCTATCCAAGAGAATATCATGGTCTGTGTTGTTGAAAGATCTAATGGCACTAGAAGAGAGATGTAGCTGCAATTAGATGTCAAATGTAGGTCATTTGTAACTAAGCATAGTTCTGTGCTATAATGGCTGCTTTTAAATTGAGTAGTTCCAAAAAAAAAAAAAGGGCTGTCATTTATTCAATCCTTAAGTTCTTCCAAACTTTTATTCAAATGAAACCCATGCATGTTTGGAACAAGTCTGGGGTGAGTAAATTATGACAGCACTTGAACTTTTGGGTGAACTGTTCCTTTTAATCCTGACTGAAATTGTTCACAGCTCTCCATATTTGAGAGGACTAGGGCTGGACCAGAATATTCTATTATTCAAATATTTGTTCGGTGGGTTGGCATTCAATTTTCAATTTTTATTATTATTTTTTTTTCTTGAACACCTGGCATCCCCTTCAAATGATTCTCATTCGCGCTTGAATATGAATCGCCCATGAGTGAACGTCATGATTCAGTTCATCTGGAAGAAAAGACAAAAATCCAGAAGACCTCAGTTGTGTGAGAGCACTTTAAATTGATTGAGGACAAGACAAAGGCAGTGTGCCAAATATGCGACTTGAAAATGGCCTACAACAACAGCACATCAAGTTTGAAAAACACCAGAGTTCTGCGAGTAGTACGCCTATTGTTGGTGTAAAAAAAAAAAAACGACCTGCTTTTATCCGTCATGTTAATCAGTAATTTTACACATAATAAAAACGTGCACTTAATTTGCTTGGTAAACACTTGCGAATACGGCAGTAAAAAACGTACAGTAGTACAAACTCATCTTCCTCAATTTCAATTTCAATTTTATTTGTATAGCGCATTTACAACAGCCTCCAGGCTGACCAAAGTGCTTTACAGAAGAGCAAGAATATTACACATACATGGAAAATAGACCAGACAAAAATTTAAAACCACCCATTTCAAAATTTAGCATATCACAGTAGTCAGTACACTAAGGAAAATAAAAAAGTTTTTAGCAAGGACTTAAAAATAGACAAGGAAGGGGCCAGTATGATCTCTAAAGGCAGGGTATTCCAGAGTCGTGGCCCAGCCACCGCAAATGCCCGCTCCCCTCTACACTTTAGCCTAACGCGAGGGACCACCAACAGAGCCTGGTCACAGGATCGTAGGCTTCTTGATGGAGTATAAGGATGAAGAAGTTCAGATAAATAGACAGGAGCTTTGTTATGAAGGGATTTATAAATGAAGAGGAGAATTTTAAAGTCTATTCTCTGACAAATCGGCAACCAGTGAAGGGATCTAAGAATTGGAGTGATGTGTTCATGTTTACGACAGTTTAAAAGAAGTCTGGCTGCAGCATTTTGGACAAGCTGAAGTCGCGCAATTTGAGATTTAGATATACCGCAATATAAAGAATTGCAGTAATCTAGACGCGACGTAACAAACGCATGAACAGCCATTTCTAGAGTTTTTGGAGTGAGAAAGTTTTTAATTTTAGACAGTAAACGAAGCTGATAGAAACTGGATTCAATAACAGAAGAGATATGTCTATCAAATTTTAAGTGTTGGTCAATAATAATACCTAGGTTCTGCACCCGTGAGGATCTAAAAACGGATAAACTTTCTAGCTCAGGGCTTATACACTGAGAGTTCTCATTAGGACCGAAAACAATTACCTCGGTCCTGTCCTCGTTTAAGAAGAGGAAATTTTGGGCTAGCCATAATTTTACCTCCTCTAAACATTGGAGAATAGAAGTGATCGCAGTGGAGTTGTTTTTCTTAACTGGAGTGTCAGTTGCGTAGAAATGAAAAGACACACCATGTTTTCTTAGAATAGAACCCAGAGGTAGCATGTACAGAGAGAATAGAGAGGGAGCTAAAATAGAGCCTTGTGGAAGGCCACAGGTCAGAGGAGCAGGGGAAGTTTCACTAAAAACTTTCTGTCAGATAGGTATGACTGAAACCATTTCAGAGCGTTTGCTTTTAGACCTACCCAAGACTCTAATCTAGATAGTAGTAAGGAGTGGTCTATGGTATCAAAAGCAGCCGATAAATCTAAAAGAATAAGAACCACAGAGTCCCCGGAATCAGTGGAGAGGTAAATATAATTTAACACTCTCAAAAGGGCGGACTCAGTGCTGTGAGCAGACTTAAAACCAGATTGAAAAACCTCATAAATAGAATTACTAGTCAAAAAGTGTTGAAGTTGATTCAGCACAATTTTCTCTAAAACTTTTGAAATGAAAGGCAAAACAGAAATTGGACGAAAATTTTTTAGAACAGTGTGGTCCAGTGAAGGCTTCTTGAGTAGAGGAGTGACTGTAGCAACTTTAAAGTCGGCAGGAACAGAGCCAGTTTGGAGACACTTATTAATAAGAGACAGCAGACCTGGCCCAATCGAATCAGTAATTAATTAAAAAAATTTGGGGTGAATGATATCGCTAGAACAGAATGAGGGTTTAAGATTGTCAATCACCTCCTTCAATTCCTGGAGACTGATGGGTTCAAAAGCATCTAAAAATGCAGAGGAAGACTCATCTTCCTCGCACAAAAAAGAGTGTAGGTAGACTAAGTAGGTAGCTTCACTAGCTTGCAACCTGATTGTTATTTATTTGAAAGTTTGACTTTGTAAAGAAAGAGTTTGTTTATTGAAATGTGTGATGTTTAACCAGCCTAACGTTACCTTGTTCTATTTAGCCTATTACAGTTTGTTATATTCTATAGAAGGGAATTCATTTAATTTTATTTAAACTGTTATTTAAAATGTGTGATGCTATTATTAAAAGTTTGCTACTGTGTTGTTTATTTATTACAGTTCGTTGAACCTCGTTCATTTATTTTTCATTCTTAATTATTAAATGATAAATCTCTTGGAGCATATAAGCCCTGCCCGCATGAGGCGCGCTGCTTCTGGCTCACGCTGTTCTGTAGTTTATTAAAAGTTTATTAATTTTGAACATGTCGCATGTCCATATTGCACCAAAACACGACACTGCACTCCCTTGGGTCCACAGCAACACACCGCCACGTGTGAAGTCGATTGGATGAATGGTTCTCGACATAATAAAAATGCAAACAGACAGACAGACACAGAGATTCTTGCCTTTATTAGAGAGACAAATATGTTCAGCCCCCTCCCTCTGAAGCTTCAAATATTCAGTGTTGATTACTAGTGAAGCTTCGAAGCTCAAAAAATGGTATTCGGACCAGCCCTAGAGAGGACCAAGTTGAGTTATTCTAATATTTCAGACATAAATCGCATATTTAAAATTTGTTTATTCCAGAAGTGTTTGTTTGTTTGTTTTCTAAAAAGAGGTTTGACATCATTTTATCTTTTAAATAGCTTTTACATCCTCCACTGCTCAATATACAGCATTAAATTAAGATAAATAACTTTTGGTTCTTCATCAGAAAACTATCCATAATGCTTAGAAAAATGCATCTGAAAATATAATTAGAGGTACAATTAGCATCAAGCTACATTTCAAAATGTATATAATTATTCATGTTTTTGCTCAAACCTCACTTTAAACATTAAAGAGCCATAGTTCGCTGACAAGCTACGCAATATCGTGGTCATAAACAAATGCGATTTCATCTGCGATTTATGAATGCAATATTGCGTAGCTTGTCAGTGAACTACGGCTCTGTGTAGTAAATGCCGCTCCATCTGAAAGCACGTGATGGAGATTTACTACTAATCACAGAACCTGCTTTACTGATGAGATGCGCATGACAGTCGCATGCAATTTATCGTGCAGCCCTACTGTGAATGCATGCTACATTGTATAGTTTATATATATTAAGACGGAGGTGCTAGAAGTGCAAATAATAGAATGTATGCTTTAGCACAATATTTTTTCAATAGCAGATCGTGGAGACATAAATTGTGATATCTCACATTCTTACTCTGGGATTACAGATTTGTCATCTTTCAGTAGCTCAGTGGGTTGATATTTGCTGCTTTGTGCCACTGAACAGGGGTTAACTTGTTTTTGTCTCTTTTCGTCATAGAGCTGATGGCACTAAAAGAGGAGAATCAAGAACTGAGTGTAATGGAAGAGAAACATCATGATTTTGTAACTGAAGAACAGACATCTTCAACAGTTCAAAACACTGAAACCTTTAATCACCACACAATGGTTCACTCAAGAGAGAATTTGTTTAAATGGGGTCAGTGTGGAAGAAAATTCTGGAACATTAAACACCTCAACAGACACGCAATACTTCATTCCAAAGAAAAGCCTTTTAAATGCCAGCAGTGTGAAAAGTGTTTCAAAATCGAGAAATACCTGAAGAATCACATGAAGATTCACAGCGGACAGAAGCCGTTCACGTGCACTCAGTGTGGGAAGAGTTTCGGTCATAAAGTCTGCCTCAAGAATCACATGACTCTTCACACCGGAGAGAAGCCTTACACCTGCAGACTGTGTGGAAAGAGCTTCTCACAAAGCGGAAATCTTAAATATCACATGAGAGTTCACACTGGAGAGAAACGTTACACCTGCCCTCACTGCAAAAAAAAATTTGGTCACAAAGGCAGCCTCAAGGCTCACATGAGGATTCACACCGGAGAGAAGCCCTACACATGCCAACACTGTGAAGAGAGATTTACATTCAAAGAGTCCTTTGAAATACACGTGATACGTCACGCTGGAGAGATGCCTTTCACCTGCCAACTGTGCGGCAAGGGCTTCCCACAGAAAGCAAATCTGAAGAATCACATAAGAGTTCACACTGGAGAGAAGCCGTTCATCTGTCCTCACTGTGGAAAGGGTTTCACTTTTAAAGGGAACCTTAAGATTCACATGAGGATTCACACCGGAGAGAAGCCGTACTCGTGCTCTCAGTGTGAGATGAGGTTCCTGTATAAAAGAGACCTGAAACAGCATTTACAAACCCAGTGTTCCTCAGAGTGATGAGATGCTATTTGTGTGTGTGAGACCGTTCACATGCCCTTGTTCCGTATCAGATGATCACCTAAACAGAGCTCTGCACCACGTGGTTTATTTGCATCCTCCTTTATATTTTGCCTTGAGGCTTTTTTCTTTTGTCACGGTCAGAAGTGGCCACAAGTGTTCATATGTGCATCCTTTCAAGGATAGAGAGGTTGCAATAAACATCCTCTAATTTTGACAACATTTACATTGTCATTTTGCAGATGCATTTATCCAAAGCGACTTACATTTGAGGAATACATAAAGCGATTCTTCTTAAAGAGGCAAACAGACACAGGAAGTGCTTGTAATATCAAGATTCAGGCATTGTTCAAATTAGTACAAGCTAGAAAGGGAAGGAATAAATAAAGAAATTTTTGTTTTGTTTTTTAATTTCAAGACATTTCTCATACATTTGATTGAGTTTAAAGGTGCAGTGTGTAATATTTAGGAGGATCTATTGACAGAAATGCAATATAATATACATAACTATGTTTTCACAGGGGTATTAAGACCTTTTTTATTACCTTTGAGCAATTTATATACCACAGTAGCCCTAAAAAGTCAAATAGAGTGCACTTCGTCAGGACACGATAATGAAAAAGTATCAATAATATTCACAATAACATATCGGTTTATTGAATAATTAAGTAAATATAATTTCTTAATTTACCTTTGTGAAGCAAGCTCATTGCTGGCTACTCTAAAACGATGACATCTTAGTCCTGTATCGGTCATCATAGCTTCTGTAAATGCATTTAAGATACTCCCGGCATATTGGTGTCCAATTCATTACCACGCCCTTTATGATGTTTACAAATCACACTTTCATAATTAACAGATTAAACAGAAACAGAACACAAACAAATTGTATTTAAACACAACAGCACCTTTAACAAATTTAATAAACACTCTCGCTGTGAAACACCACTATTTATACATTTACAAGTTACCAAATTATCAGTTTGGATAGACTGCTCAGTTGGAATTAAATTTTGATCTGATTGAAAGGGATGGTCTTAATTTGATTAAAATGAACATTTTGGCAGTTTAAACCCTTGAATCTGAACTATTTCAGGGATGCAAACTTGTTTTTGGCAAAATTAGCCATCTTGAATTGAAAATGGGTCATTTGTGTAATATATGCAGATTCGATTAGTTTTTCTTTGTGTGTGTCTTTTTACAGTACCAACTCAATTCTGTTCCGACTCAAAGTACACCACTTTTATTGTGTGTGTGCTCTGGTTTGGAATTAAAAAACCACATGTTTTTGCAGTCTTGAGTGTTGTAGCCAATCACAGGCATCTGTGTTGAAAGCAATGGCAAATCAGAGGTGGTGTGTACTGTAGGCAGAGCTGGGTAGTACCTGATGTAATCTGGATTACGTAATCAGATTCCAAAAATGTAGTACTTATAATAAGATTAAATTACATTTTAAAATACTTGTAATTAGACAATTATTTTTTTATGGATTACATACTTATTATTCACATAATAGCCATGAATTATACATAATTTATTGATTCTTATTTTAAATGTTCCTTTCTAAAATAACTTACTGCTTTATATACTCTTAAAATACACAAATTCACATTATTTCTTATTAACATGTAATGCAGGCATTCCCAAACATTTTTAGTCATCTGAACATCTTTCATCTAATAAGTTTTCTTGAAGTACCCTGACATTTTAAAAGAAATACTTTAATAATTATCACTGTTCTCTGTTGGTTAATGGTCACCTGACATGTAGGTAAACAAGTTAAATATTTAAATTGTTTTAGTAAGTATTTTATTTTGACTGATGTTATTCTGAAATGATTATTTAAATTTTAAATTTTTATGATTTAATTAATTATTAGCTTTTCATTAAACTCGTGAAGCCCCTGCAGTTCGTTTAAAAACCCCAGTTTGGGAAACCTTGATAATGTAATTTAACGTTTAATTTAAATTTTACTTCATTTTATTAATTACAGTGAATGGCATATAGTTTCTTACTCTTTGTATTTTATATCAATATGGTATATGAGATCATCGTAATGAAATAAATGGCGCTCTGGTTGTTTCACTGCTCTTTCTCACTGAGTACCAGAGTTGCTGTCTTCCAAGAAGTATCTCTTGAGTGGTGTTTAATGAAGAACTGGTGGTTAGCTGTTTGGCCAGGTGTTTGTCACAGTGTGATGTGCAGTTTTGTGGTCAAAGAGCATGCTGTTTGGATCAGCAGAGTAATTGTGGACCATTGCTGCATACTCCTGAGAATGTCTTTCTTCCCATGTTGTTTACTAAATGGATACTCCACCGCAAAATGAAAATTGGCATTATTCACTTACCCCCATGTCGTTCCAAACCCGTAAAACTTTGTTCGTCTTCGGAAACAATTTAAGATATTTTGGATGAAAACCGGGAGGCTTGAGACTGTCCCATAGACTGCCAAATAAATAACAGTGTTAAGGTCCAGGAAAGTTAAGCTAGCTGTCAATGGCCTCCTTCACTGGGTGAGTAAAAACTAGGGCTGTCAGTTTAACACCTTAATTAATTAGTTGTAAAAAAAAACACAATTAAAATATTTTAACACAGTTAACGCACTGGCCCCACCCCCAGACCTGTATGTCATCGCACATTTCATACAGTTTGCTGTTGCCAATTATGATGCAAGGCAACAACTCCATAAATGCAGTTCAAAACTAAAATTCAAGATATTAGGGCAAAAATGCTCCTGTATGATTTTTGTATCATATTTATTTCATATGATAATCTGTATTACACAAGCAGTGAGAGTACAAATGTGATTTTATACAACAGTTCAGTAAATAAGAAGTTAATATTGTGTTATATTTTAAACACAATATTGTCTGTTTTTGCTCAGTTTTGCCAACAAAAATATTACCTATAAAGCAACAGCAGAATTGTTGTGCATCTGTGAGCAATACAGTGGTGTTTAGTTTCTGAATCAATCTGTGTTTTGAATGAATCGTGTGACTCAGTGAATCAAAGGCCCATTCATAAAGTGAGTCATTTAATTAATTGCTGAATGAATCAGCTGTTTGAACGAATCCAGTTAAAGACTCAAAGACGTGTACCACCACCTGCTGGCAGTTTTAGCCTCTTCTTTAGAGTATTATTTCATGAAAAAATTGAAAATGTTTTGTAAAGGGATAGCCTAGTTCACCCCCCAAAAAAATTTATGTCATCATTTACTCAAACCTCAATGATTTGGGCTACTTTCTTTTGTGAAGGTATTTTGAAGACTGTTTCCTTGGTTGTCAGTTATAATCAACAAAATTAAAAGAAATAAACATTTGAAATATATCAGTCTGTGTGTAATGAATGAATATAATATACAAGTTTCACTTTTTGAATGGAATTAGTGAAATAAATCAACTTTTTGATGATATTCTAATTATATGACCAACACCTGTGTATATATATATATGTGTGTGTGTGTGTGTGTACATGTATATATTATACTTAAGGAGCTCATTAATTAAACACAATTTGGAATTCACATCCACACTTTTTTGTGTTGTGTAATTAGCTTAATTTGTTTAATAATTATTACACTAATACTGTTATAAACTGTTCATTTCACGATTATTTATTTTACTTAATAGTAAATTATAAATTTATTCTTCATTATGGTCTATTCTGTATTATTCCACCATTGATATTACATAATCTTCTTGCTATTATTCATCTATAGTTATTCATATATTTAGTATGGTATTACACATATTATACATATAATTTGTGCTATTATAAATCTATTATATCACTTATGTTATTTTACTGTTGTACTCGCTTTTTATATTATTCACTTTACTACAAGTTGTACTTCATATACATTTTAATATTGCATATCACTTTTACTATATTTTTACTGTGCACTGTATCAGTGCATAATATTTTACCACTATGACTAAGTTTTACTGGATCCATAAAGGCTTATCAGTTGCATTTGTTATTGTTTGTTGTGGAGTTTATCTGAAGGCGATAGAGTGCTATCAGAATAAAAAGCAGACTACCAGTGTCACTTTTTGATTTGTATTCACTGGTTGTATTCAATTTTCTCAATGATGGTAAATTATTAGTGTTTAAAGATGTATTATTTAGATTTTTTTCCAGTATTTCAAAGGAAATGAGCTGCGTTCTGACTTGAAGCACAAAAAAAGCTCAAATGTTGGGGTTGAGCACAAGAAAGCAATGAAATAACTTAGTTTCATTTAATGTCATTCAAATTACATTACATGTATATGTCACAGTTATACTACATTAATATTAGAATTATAAACCAAAAAAATCTACAAAGTGTGAGCTTTCAAAATTTCTTATGAAAATTGATAATTTTCCAAACCTAACTAATTAACTGGAGGAAAAGTTATTTTTAACTGCATGTTGATCCCAAACCTCTGAAATCGGTTGATAAATGTAAACGTTATCGCGTTTTTATCCAGAAAAACCACAGCTCCCCTGTTTACTTCCATTTATTTTTAAGGCAGTCTTGCCCTCACAAACATGGCGGACGCGTTTACGTATCTCAGCAACGGCTCAAAGCGGCCAATGAGGCCTCTAGGTATTTAAGTCTATGCTGTAAATAATGTCATATTTTATAATGTCAGTAACTCTCTTGAAGGTCATTTTGTGAGGAATCTATTATATTTGAAAGTGCAGATTATTATTCATACAGCATTCAGACATTTCACATATTCATCATCAATTACAATCTGACCACAAGTTAATTTGAAATTGTTTTTAATTATTTGTGCACAAACAGAGACAAATCACATGTATTATAAGATATCAGAATGACATGTTCTCATTGAATCAGGTTTGTGAAAGGTCCTTTTCAACTGAAAGGTGATTTCGATAGTAATGATACAAATGACTGATGTGAGACTACAATAAAAACTGATTTCCACCAACACAAATAGAGGTTGTGAAAACCACAGACACACAGATCGTCACTCACACACTGATCTTACGTCTATATGATGATTTATAACACATCTGTTTTGACATATCTATACTGACAGAAGATCAACTGCAGTATTAATGTCATGAAGAGAAAAGAAGACACTATAACATCTATAACCCTTACTGATTGATCATACAGCTGAAAGCATTATTGGTTGAATCTCTCGGCAGTCTGTTCTGATACATCAACAGATCAACAGCTTCACTGATGTTCCAACAGAAACAAGAAACCCAGGGTAGAGCGGCTGAGTGAATGTGGTCTGGACTGTGTGGATGAGGCTAACTGTGTCAGAGACACTGTAGAAGGACAGAGTTCCTGCACTGTGATCCACATACACTCCTATTCTATGACTGATGGTAAACTTCACAGAGAGATCAGTCTCTATGTTATTGTGTATGAATGAGTATCGGAGGTGCGAACAGTACAAACTCCAGGACTGATTATTGCATCCAAACACACACTCATGACCCCGTCCCTTCCTGCTGATGCTCTGATATGACACTGCTATAAACACACCAGTACTAAAATAATCTTCATCTCCTTTCCACTCAATCTCCCAGTAACAGCGTCCACACACACTCTCTCTACACAACACCTGATACACACCATCAAATCTGTCTGGATGATCAGGATACCACTGTTTCTTTCTCCCCCATGTCACCTCTCTGTTTTCCTCTGACAGTCTGAGATTATTGTTAGCGGTGTTTGGATCCAGTGTGAGAAACCAGGCATCTGAACACAAGAAAAGAGACAGTTATAACACAACAGCGATTTTGAGCAGCTTCAAACATTTACAGCTACTGTAAGTAATGGAAATGCAGCTACTGTAAGTAATGGAAATGTGTGGTCTTGTGAGACGGACGTGACTCTGGAGGAGTTAGATGTGATCCCAAGTTGAGATGGTCTTGTGAATTTTATAGCAGCTTTGGCGAGATGTCAAAGATCTTTTAAGGCATTTAAAGTTCAAAAGCTGAAAATATTGAGTCCATGAAGCAGGGCTGGATTACTTTAATGGCAAAAGCTTTTATTTAGATCACTGGGGCCCAGTTACTTTACTGAACCCTGACTATAAATTGTGAGCCTTGTTTTATGTGAATAGTTTGAAGCATGTTCAGATGAAATGATTTCTTTTTCCCAGTCTGTGTGTGAAATGCATGTAAAGGTGTAATTTTAGTTTTAGATTTGCTGGTGGTGAATGAAAAATGATGGTGAATTTTATTTCTGTACAGATATGGGTACAGATATTTTATTACAGTACAGAGGGGCTGCCAGACGGCATTGGTAGAGGAGGCAGGAGCGGGTTGGAGGGTGGGCATTCGTGAGCCTCTGGCATTCGGTGCTAAACTCTGGATCAGGAGCCCCCTCTAGGCTGAACACTGGAACAGGATTGCACTCTGGGGGAGCAGACACTTGATGAGGGGGCATTCTAGGAACGGGTACCGGAGGGCGCTCTGGACTGGATTTGTTGGCTGGAGCCCTCACCTCTTCGTTCTGGCATAAACGCCACACCATATTCAGCTCAACCTCAGCTGCGATGCAGGGGGTGGAGCTCCTCTCCGCAATCACATCGATTTCCGGCTTTAACTCTGCACAGCAGGGAGATGGTGAGCTGAGATCTGGGTCCGGAGTGGATCTGGCGAGATCATTCTCGGGAGTGAAGGTGAGAGGTGACCCGTTTCTCGCCAGAATCCACTCCACAAGCGTGCCAAAATCCTCACAAGGACCATCTTTGGACAATGGCGCTCTGCACTCAATGTTTAGACTGGCATCGTAGAATGCACAGAGTGTGTCATCTGGGTAGTGGGTGGTGCTTGCTAGGAGCTGGGAACAGTCTAGTATGGTCCTCGAGAGCTTTGTCCCCCTGCTCCAGCAGGAGGAGGAGGTGGTATTCGGGCCGAAGAAGGGCATCCATGAAGGGTAACACAACGGTAACAAAAACACAGAGAAAAGCGAAAAACAAAAACATAGAGTACACATGGAGGTTATGGTATTTGGTCGGGTCTTCTGTCATGATCTGTGATGGCAAGAAGTGCAGAGCGAGGAACAAGGAGTCTTTAATCCAAGGAATAACAGGGAAATAACACACAATCCAAAAAGTAGACCCGACACAGACAAACAGCACAGACTAGGAATTAAGTACACAAGGAAATGAGGATAATTAACTAAACACAGCTGGAAACAAATGGAACTAATCGGGCAAAACATGACACAGACAGTCCAGAATCCTGACACCTACAGACTGTGCTGAAAATATGAAGAACATCAATGGGTAATGCTGAATGCATTAATATTTATAGTATATACCTTAATAGGTAAGGTTGCATACATTGTTGTAACACACACAGCACTCTGTTAAGTATATACAGTTCTGTAAATGGATATGAAGAAGGGTTAATAAATTTTGTGTCCATTTTGTGTGAATGCATGTAAAGATATGTTCTTCCATTGTGGCATTGTGGCATTACATGGATGTATTACTTGGTTAAAACTTAAAAGAACAACATAAATGTTTTTTTTTTTTTCTTTCAAGTTGTAATTAAAGTACTCTTAAAACACATTGGTCCAGATGTGTTCAGTTGTGTATTGTTAATAAATCAGTACTCTTTAATAATGTGTGGTGTGTGTGTTAGACATACATTTGTGTAATCCTGGTAAAATCCTGAACTCTCCTCCATGATCCACACTATAAATAACACACAATGTTACAATTAATCAGTAAACACACACACACACACACAGAGCAGTGCAGCCAATTAATCAAATTAATAAGTTAATTGTCATTCTAATGATTATGAAATCAAGATAAAATTAACATACTAGCGATATTCTAAGGCATGCTAGAAAGATGCTAGCAAAGTGCTAAAACATGCTAACATTCTAAAAGTTTTTTTTTTTTAATCTATATTAAACTTTCATACAAGGTGTTGTCAAGTCAAAGTCTTAAAATTTTATCTAGTTGAAAATGTATATTTGATTGTAATAAAGGCCAGTATCCATCTTCAATCAGTTTTCAATGTTGAAAACCGTAAATGGATCGTGATGGCAGCTGCTACTGTATGCTGAGATAAAGGTAAGCAGAAATTATTTCTTATATGTGATTTTTGCACATTTAATGTTAATTGTCACTTAAGAGTTGAAAAGTTTTCTATTTTTAAAACATTTAATACTTTCCTACATCCATAAGTTTGTAACATGTTGTCCTATTTGAGCAGCAGTCCATGACGCAGCAGATAAAATCTGAGGTAATAAATGTCGGATACGTTTTAATTAGGGATGCATCGATACCACTTTTTTCAGAACGAGTCCGATACCCATACTTTTACAAATATTAGAGACAAAAGAAGAAGAAGAATCATGTTAGTTGGCTTCATTTAGGAGATAACGGATATTTCCTTCAGTTATTTCCACACTTAATTATACCTGTTAAAATGTACTGCTCCATTGCAGCAGCTCAATACTGTAATCATAAAACATTTTCCTAAAATAATGCAGGGAACCACTCGTTATACATTAGTATTTTGGTGATGTAATTTGCGTCACGCGCACTGTACGTGGACCACCGCGTATGAATAATAGCTGACGACTTTGCCACGTTTTTCATTAATATAATTAAAAACATCATTGCACAATTTTCCACACCACAATCCATCAAGCACATCTCACCAGCAAACATACACTCATTCACATCCTTCTCTTCACTCTCTGAAGCAGAAGTCTCCAAACTCATCCTTTCTAATCATCCTACTACTTGTCCACTTGATCCTATTCCATCTCATCTCCTTCAAGCCATTTCTCCTGCAGTTGTACCTGCACTCACTCACATCATTAACATATCCCTTCACACTGGTGTTTTTCCCTCAACATTTAGACAGGCTCCTATAACTCCACTACTTAAGAAACCCACCCTCAACCCATCTCTTTTAGAGAACTACAGACCAGTTTCCCTTCTTCCATTCATTGCAAAAACACTTGAATGAGTTGTGTTCAACCAAGTCTCTGCCTTTCTCACACAGAACAACCTCCTTGACAGCAACCAATCTGGATTCAGAAGGGGACATTCAACTGAACTGCTTGTGGTAGTTAAGCACATCAACCATAACTCCTTCAAAAACAGCCAGAAACCTTGGAGTTGTGATTGATGATCAGCTGACTTTCTCAGACCACATTGCTAAAACTGTCCGGTCCTGCAGATTTGCTTTATTCAACATTAAGAAGATCAGGCCGGCCCTTTCTTTCGGAACATGCTGCACAACTCCTTGTTCAAGCTCTTGTTCTGTCCAGGCTGGACTATTGCAACGCTCTCTTGGCAGGTCTTCCAGCCAGTTCTATCAAACCTTTACAATTAGTCCAGAACGTGGCAGCAAGATTAATTTTTAATAGGGATACCACTTTTTCCAGTACTCGCCCGATACCGATTACTGATATTTTTATTGCATTTGTAATTTTTTTAAATATTGGGTATAGAAACCAAAAGAGTATGTATAATGTTCGCTGATTGACTTCATTTATTAAATAGATACAGTCAAACCCAAATTTATTTAGACACCTTAATCATTTCACATTATCACAGTTTCTTCTCTATAGTTTAGAAGATGGTAATAAAATATGACAAGAACTCATAGTTAAACTGTCTCAAACAAATTCATCTTGATAATGTTAGATAACTTTGATAAAAATGTATGTAAAGGATTACAATCAACCAAAAATTATTCAGACAGCTGTTAGTATGACAGTATTTACACAACTATCAATACTTAGTCGTGCCACCCTTAGCCTTAATGACTGTCTGTAGTCTCCTGGGCATGCTGTCATCCAGCTTCATGCAAACCTGAACTTCAATTTTTTTCCCCAGACTTGTTCTGAATAATTTTTGGTCCCAAATTTGTATCAGTTTTACTGGTAGTCCACTGTTTGAAGAATTTTTGGGTATTATTTGTCACAGTTTACTATATTTTGCTATCCTCACTTACATAAATGAACTATAGTGTCCTGCACCCACTAAAAAATATAAAAAAATTATATCTGGTCTCTGAATAATTTTTGGTTTGACTGTATATCCTTTGGTTATTTTCACACTTAATTATGCCCATTAAAATATATTTTACAGGTTTTTGTTACTTTTTTGTTCTTGTTTTACTCTATGGTTCATCATCTGTAATTTAATAGAATTAGAGCTGCTCCATTTCAGTGACTTAGTACTGTAATGACGCGCTTTGCTGTAATAATGCAAGGAACCACTTGTTATAAATCTACTGGGATATTTTTCACAAATATTAGTCACGTTTTTTTTTCTTTTCTGAAATGTGCTGCGATTTATATTTCAAAGCCATTCATATACTGCAGAAACACGCAAGCAAGCAAAACGCGCAACGCGTGCATGTATTTGTACTGTTGCAGAATGAGAGGGACAGTAGTAACGTACTGCCTAGCGCATTACACACAGGCTGCTACGTTAACTTTCGCCAGAGTCATGTATGCCTAAGGTTGAAAATAAATGATGTTTATAGTGAATGCCCCTATATATGGTCTTTTTTACAATTTAGTTTTAATCCAAATGCGTGTGCTAAGTGAGTGAACATCAAAGATCACACAACAGAAGTGTGGGTGCGCTCTCTCTCTGTCTCTCTCCGTCCCTCCCTACCAATAAGTAACTTGTGCATTGTTTTACTTACTTGTATTTGACATATCCGACCGAACTACAAACTTTCTCGCGCATCTCCGCCACCGCACGCTCAATCCACTCAGTGTGCTTTATCAGCTCACGCACGTCAGTTATACAGGCGTCAATACTGAATGTTTAACATTATTTTCATTGCATAGATATCCTACGTAGACAACCTTAAGCTCTAATAACTCCATTCTGCTGTCTGTTGTCTGTGTTTCTTTGTCTGAATATGGCACTTATCACATGCTGTGTGGTATCGGCGTTTGGTATCGGGGCATTTTAACGAGTACAGGAGCTCAGTATCGGCCCGAGCTATCGGTGCATCCCTAATTTTTAATGAGCCGAAAAGAATGCAAGAATGTTGATTTTGATTGCTTCCATTGTCCTCATTTGTAAGTCACTTTGGATAAAAGCGTCTGCTAAATGACTAAATGTAAATGTAAATGAATAAAAAACATAATTCTAAAGCAAGCTAAACATGTTTGCATTGGTGCAGAATGAGAGAGACACTTCTAACCTAGCACATTTTACAGTCTGCTAGTTTCACTTTTGCTTTAATTGTATATGGTTGACATTTAAAATAAATGTTGTTTATATTGAATGCCCCTATAATTTTTCTGTTTTATATTTACGATTTAGTTTTAATCCAAATTCATGCACTAATGGAGCGAACAGCAATCAAGATAATGCAACAGAAGTGCACGTTCTGACACTCTCTCGGTCTCGCTCTCTCTCTCACTCTCTCCTTGCATCAAATAACTTTTTGTGCACTGATTTGCTTGCTTGCTTTTGACATAATCCGACCGAACTACAAACTTTCCAGTAATGTCTGTAAGATATTCACTTGACAAGCTCATCTGTGCAGCCGTGCACTCAATCCACTCAGGGCACTCTGCTTATCAGCTCGTGCACATCCGCTATACAGGCGTGAATATTGATTTAATATTTTAAAATGGTAAATGTCATCACTATATACAGGGTATCTGCAGGTTTCTTATAGTTAGATTTAAGACTTTTTAAGACCTTTTTAATACCGTGCAGAATCAAATTTAAGACCAATTTTGTAACAAATTTGCAAATATCACACAATACAACCAATTATATTAACACACTGTTTATTGATATTCAGAAAAAATGAAACACAAAAATAAACTGCAAAACATTTGTCTTTGTACTGACTAATCATTAGCAGAACACTGACAGCCCGAGCCTATAAAGATTTCAAACAAACACTGCACAGCAGTAACATGAGGCATGTACACTGCATGCCATTAACTGCATTGATATGGAGTTAATTGGTTAACAGATGTTCAGGAGCAGGGCCACTCCCCAAACAATCATCTGACTTCCCGAAACCTTCATATATTGGGCCACCTCATACCATACTGTTTGTTTCTTTCTCTCAAAGGACAGATGGACTCGCCTGGTCTGTACGGCGTTCTGTTCAATTCAATGTCTCTGGCGTCACTTGAGGATCACCTCTCATCATCCTGATCACAGTCATTTTCCGAGCGCTCACATTCGGTCGCGTACATTCCGAGCCATGAGCATTCACTCCCAGGCTCATCTCGGGAGGACTCTGAGCTGTTCCTGGGCTCCCCCCTCTCCGTCAGTGGGATCAGCAGGCCGAGATCACCATCACCGTTTGCATGGTGGATGCAGAAACAGAATCCTCGCTCTCCTCGCGAACCGCTTCTCCGGTGCTTCCTCAGCACTCCCATTGCACGTCTTTCAGAATCCAGAGCTGAGGACAACTGAACCATGGGTCGCCTTCAACACGCACTTAAATCCAAGGTATCCAATTCAGTTGTGCAGATAACAAACAGTTACTTCAACTATATTCAGTATCAATAAAACTTCCGTCATGACAAATTTTGAGCCCTCAGCACTTCCGACAACTCCTAGGGAGTCACTCTCTGTCACACTCGACGTCATGAGAATTTCTCCTCCACAGCATCAGACAGCAGCTCCCCCTGGTGGCAGGCAAGACGTAATTCCACCTGCACTTGCTCAATCTTATCTCTCCCAAAAATTTTCTCTTCTCTACGCTCACAGTTTGCTCATAAAACTCCACTCACAAACATCCTGTCATCCCAACATCCATTCCTATACCCTTTCCTTCAGATGAATACAACAATACGGCTCACAGCCCAAAGACACGCAGGCTGGTTAAATTGAACATTCTAAAGTGCAGTGACGTGCTGACTTTTGATTAGCGATTGGCTCTTTCTTTCAGAAGGCGGAGCTTCCTGCGATTGAGCAGCCATATTGAGCGTTGCATTTTTTTCCCCATTCAAAACTAAAGGAGTGACACATCTTGGGTATACTATACTCTTTGCTCACTCAGACCAGCCAGTCTCCTTCAACCTCCAATTCTATTTCCAAATCTTCTATCCATTCTCCCCCTCCCTCCCTGCATCTTGCAACACACCCCACTCACAAACATCCTTTAATCCCAACATCCATTCTTCCACCCTTCCTTCAGCCGTTTACAGCAATAAGGCTCTCGTATTTCTAATAATTCTCAATAGCTATTTAGAAAGTTTTAGAATTTAAGATGTTTTATTGCATTTGTTATACTTGTATTTTAATTGTTTGCCATGAAAATAGCATAAGATGTTGATCTGGCATTAAATTAAAATATACTACTCAATAGCTTTTTATTCTTCCCTCCCTCTTTCCCTCCCTCACTCTACCTCCTCCCCCACTCAAAGACATCCTTTCATCCTAGCATCCATTCTTCCACCCTTCCTTCAGCCATTTTTCAGCAATATGGATCTCATGCATCCTAATAATTCTCAATGGCTATCCTTACAGTCCAGAAGCCTCGTCCAGAGCCACTACCTCACGCGGTGCAGTCTGGGCTTCTTCAACCTCCAATTCTATTCCAAATGGTCTATCCTTTTTAAAGGGAATAAACCAGCTACTGTGAACATTGCAGCCTCTCTACCAGATGAGCTTAATAACTTTTACGCTTGTTTCGAGGCTCACATCACCGCCCACACAGAGAGCGCTCCTGCAGCTGCTGCAGAAGAGGTGAGTGCACTCTCTGTCTCTGTTGCGGATGTTACCCCATCATTCCGACGGATGAATATCCGCAAGGCTGCGGGTTATGATGGCATCCAGAGGTGGAAAGAGTACGGAAATATTATTATTTAGAATAATAAGACATTTGGGCTGTTACCAGGCAAATCAGTATCAACAAACTCATCTTTTCAATGCAGAGGAAATGCAGAAGCTTCATCGGAAGTGGCATTTAGATGTATTTACACACTGTTTAGTGCAGGACAAGAATGCATTAAACCTGCAGTTACAAATGCATGAATAATGTTTTGATATACAAGACATAAAATGTTGAATACACATTTGAAATTATAAGAAATTAATTATTAAACAAAAATCAAAAGATACTTTAAATGTGAAATTAAAATGGCCAGTATGTGTCAGCAAGTAACTGTTAATAAGTGAGTCATTGCGATTGGACCGAATCATTTAAACGGTTTGTGATCATTCTAAATGCATTTTACAAGACTGAATCACACAGTGAAAGAACGCACTATAAATGCGTGCACACATCATTAAAACAACAATTATGATATTATCGCAGATGATTTATATCGCACACTCCGCACCACTGTCTTTTTGGCTAATTTGTGCAAAACCTCTTGCTAAAATTTCAAAGCTTCATTTTAACCACCAATGCAACGATGCAGTTATTTAGCTTACCTCTACATGCTTGCGAAGGGTTGATGTCGAGATTTTATAAGCTGCTAGTTTGGTCTCCCTAGGAAAGCACAGTTTATAATAGAGCATAAATATGGCCAGGGGTTCACTTCATTTCCTTCGAGTTCAACTTCAGAATATGACGGGGTTTCGTTTTCAGCGGTGTCTGCAACACTAACGCCTGTTTTGTCCATCTGCATCTTTCTTGTCATTTTAGCGCCAGTTTGCCCTCCTGTACATTATTTACTGCAATAGTTTCCAGGGAGCGAATTTATTTATTTTTTACTCAGTAATTAATGTGTTTTAAAATGTAGTGAACTACAATACTTCAAACAAAATATGAATGAATTAATGAATGAATGATGCATTTATAAAGCGCTTTACAATCATGTGGGGGGTCTCTCCTCAACCACCACTTAAATATACTTAAGTAAAAGTAAAATTACAGATTTAAAAAATTACTTTAAAAAGTAGAAGTGCACAAAAAAGCTACCCATTTACAGTAACGCGAGTAAATGTAATTCGTTACTTTCCACCTCTGATGGCATCCCAGGCCATGTGCTCCGAGCATGCGCATTCCAACTAGCCGGTGTTTTCACAGACATTTTCAACCTCTCCCTCTCTCTTTGTCTGTGGTTCCCTCATGCTTCAAAAAATCCACCATTGTGCCCATACCAAAGAAAAATAAAATCACATGCTTAAATGACTGGAGGCCCATTGCTCTTTCACCCATCTTCAGTAAGTGTTTTGAGAGACTCGTCAGAGACTACATCTGCTCTGTGCTGCCTGCCTCATTGGATCCGCTACAATTTGCATATTGTAGCAAACATTCTACAGACGATGCTATTGCTTTCACCCTACACACTGCTCTCTCCCACCTGGAAAATAAGAACACCTATGTGAGAATGCTGTTTGTGGACTACAGCTCAGCATTTAACACCATAGTGCCTGCCACACTTGTTGCGAAGCTCCAGACTCTGGGACTAAACAGATCTCTGTGCAGCTGGATCCTGGACTTCCTGACAGGCAGAAGCCAGGTGGTCAGAATGGGCAACAACACTTCATCCCCGCTGACCCTCAACACTGGTGCTCCTCAGGGCTGTGTCCTCAGCCCGCTCCTGTACTCCCTGTACACACATGACTGTACAGCCACACACAGCTCCAACGTCATCGTCAAATTCGCTGATGACACAACGGTGATAGGCCTGATCACCGACCACGATGAGACGGCCTACAGAGAGGAGGTGAGCACCCTGACTAAATGGTGTCAGGAGAATCCACCTCTCACTCAACATCAACAAAACCAAGGAGCTGGTGGTGGATTTCAGGAGACAGAGCAGAGAACACAAACCCATCACCATCGACAAGACACCTGTGGAGCATGTAAACAGCTTTAAGTTCCTCGGCGTTAACATCAGTGAGGATCACCTGGTCTACACACACTGATGCAGTGCTGAAGAAGGCACATCAACGCCTCTTCTTCCTGAGACGGCTGAGGAAGTTTGGAATCAGCCTCAGCTTCCTCAGATCATTCTACCCCTGCACTTTACCTTCAACAGTTCAACACTGGACTATACATACATACTGCATTTAATACAATAATCTACCTGCTACCACTGGATACCATCCAATTCACATCCACGAGATTTTCTGAATTCAGTTTATGTACAATATGTTGCACTTTAGCATATTTTTATGTATGCTAACTGTAAGTATGTCTAATAGTATACTGTGTGTACTGACTATATGTATGTGCATATTGCACATTGTCATCTGTTGAAGTCTGTATGGCTATATGTAAATTGTTTCTGCAATTTCTGGAGCACGCTCCCAAGAATTTCTCTCACCAAGGCACATGTGCTGTGGTGATGTGACAATAAAAGTGACTTGACTTGACTATCCATTTCTCCTTCATCAACACCCTCTCATCCTGCCATCTAGCAACAAGTTGTCTTAAAACCCACTCAAAGACATCCTTTCATCCCAACATCCATTCTGACACCCTTACTTCAGCCGTTTACAGCATACGGCTCCCAGTTTTCTAATGATTCAAACAGCTACTTCTGCAATCCAGGTGCCTCATCCAGTGCCCCAAAGGACCCTACCTCACGTGGGCCAGCCAGGACTCCTCCAACCTCCAATTCCATTTCCTCTGGTCTACCATTTCCCCTTTCTCTCTCCATCAATACCTACACATCCTGCCACAGGTACATACTTACCCATAGCGACACCACCTACTCGGCCAGCTTCAACAGTCCATCACCTTCTGTCTCAGTAGCTCTACGCTCACAAATAATTCTAAAACTGATCGCATGTATATGTTAATAAACCATAAATCATAGTAATGAACGTTTAACTGTCTATGTAGCAGTGGTGGGCCATCAGGGCCAACAGGGCCTTCTCTGCTTGCCCTATAAAAAATTAAATTGTGTAAAAAATGTTTTTATTATTATTATTATTTAGGTATCATTTTCATTTGTGTAATGTCCACAAAATGGCCTATGATCTGTTTCATTGGAACAGGAATATCCTACATAAAAAAAGTCTGCGGCCAGCACATAGACTTCCCTTCTGTTCAAAGACATTGAATCTGATTTTTTAATGAGCATTAGTGACAGAATCATCAGCCAATCAAATTTTGACGTTCCATGACAAGCAGTGCTTCCCCCAGCCAGAGTTGCCAGGTTTTCTCCATAAAACCACCCAATCGCGTTTCGAGGTGTCCACCGTTAAAAATCTTGTTCCAGGAGTTTAATACACGTTTTTCGCGGGGTTAAATTCTCATTCCAGGGGCTAAATATCACGTTACTGAGGTCGTTTCAACCAGCAGACATGAAAAACAACCAGTGGCAACATGTTAAAGCCCATGTTGCAGGTTAACCACCACTGTCGATTAATGGGTACATAAATCACTCAAGATATGTATATCATTTTTAAAATGTCTCAAAAATGGCCTTAAAGACCAGTTTTTTACGTTTTTGGTATTAACGGTTTTTTTTTACGCAATTCGGTGATGACGTCATATTGGGGAGAAGTGGAGGAAAGGTAGCCTCAGCCTATTATGATGCGCGTTCCAGGCAACCCGTAACCCGTGTTTTTCCAACCTTAAACCCGTGAAAGTGCACTGGAACGGCAGTCAAACCCGTGACTTCCCACCCGTGAACTCGTACTAGACGTCACACAGGACGCGAAACAACAATGACAGCCCCTACGGATAATACTGCCTACGGACGCAGTGTTTATGCAAGTGGTACACGTTGAAAAAACGATTTTAGGACAATGTAACGTTGCGATAAAAACTGGGATGAGGAAGAGGTGGCAAGAGCCAACATGTATGATGGCCCGCAGCCCTATAATTTTGAACCAGCCAGACGTGAGAGGGCAAATGAGGAATTGCCAAGAACTGATGGCCGTCAAAGCCAATTAAATGCATGGTCCGAGGAGAATGAGTGGAGAGTTGGTGAAGTGTCCTGGTGAGTTGCTATCATTTAGCAATGAGCACTGGAGCTAGTCTACGAGCAGCAGTGCACAATAACGACACACACATATATATATATATTTTTTTACTGTCATTGGATAGCACCGAGTGAAAAATAAACGTTTTCTTTATATCTAGTGGCAGTGATCATGACGTTAGTTCAGATAAGTACCGGTAACCTTTGTCATAGTGTCGTACTGGTAAACTTTGTCTTTGTCATCTAGAAATAGAAGGCATCATGCTAGCTATATGGGCGTTTCTAAGCGTTTATCTCTTCCTCCGGTGAAAATGTTGTTGCAAACGTAGCCGCGTGTCTGTCGCTATGTTTGGCTGGTGCTTGTGTGGAAACTGCGTTGGAAAGCTGGTGCTGTATGGAAGTGAGTGCGTTTGGTTGCTGTTGGTCGATATCTATCTATCGATCTATCTGTCTGTCTATCTATCTATATCTATTTATCTATAATCTGCGCTATCTGAATACTCTCTTCTACTACTCGTCTCTCTAGTCACTCTCAAGGCGGGCTTTGGTAAATTCTCTCCCCAATGTGACGTAATGCAATGCATTGTGGGGGAAAGGAGAATCGTTGCAAACCGCTGTAAGATAGTACCTACTTTTTCGTATTTTATTCCATTTTGTGATACCCAACAACATAAAATACAATGGATAACAGTTTAAATGTTCATTACCAACAAGCAAATTGCACAAATTCGTTGAAAAATTAACCATGCAACACAGCCTTTAAAGTAGCCCAATTTGGCAACACTGTTCCTAGCGTTTAGTTGGGAATTTCTAAGCCGCTGTTGCCGGCGCTTCTACACCAGATCTTGTTGCCAATCTGCCTTTTTCAAGGCGCTCTTTTGCAGACAAAAGAGTTATAACTGAAGGATAAACTACTTAAACTGAATTTGCTAACAACGGTTTTGTGCGCCATTTCAAAGATTGCATCTATGAGTGGCTAACAGCTAGCACTGAGCACAACAATTTATTTGGCCATGTATATTTTTTTAATACCAGTAAAGGGACATGGAGTGACAGACGCACAGACTTTATTTACAAGTGACAGGTGAGTGCTTTATTATTTGACGAGTATTGAATCATGCACATTGTTATGGAGGTGTAGTGTTTGATAATACTGTGGCGTGGTGTGTGGATGTCCAGCATTTGTACAGTTCTGCTGCTGTGGGCACGTTGTCATTTTAGAGTGAAGCGAATGTTCATAGTGAATTGTGTATTGGTGGATTACTTTTACTGATCCATGTAGGGAAATTTACTCTGACAGCTGATCAACAGTAATTTCAACAGTAGGCTAGATGGGGGTGGGTTAAATTCATTGTCGCTGAGAGCCTGTGTGCGGCATAATATGCGAATTATATCCATATGGCTGTGTTAACTGTTACAGAGATGTGTAAGATAGATGTGTAAGGGTTTGTAGTTTACAGTTGCTTACTGAAGGCCCTGACTGAAACCCCATGGTACGCTACAGCTATGTAGTGCACAAATAAGGTTTGCTATGAAAAAACTGTTCTGTGTGATTAATAAATTTACCACTGTAGCATGCGTGTGATACAGTTTTGCATTTTCATACCACAGCCACTTAATAGTGTGAAGTGATTTCATTGTAGTTGTTTGTGTGTGTGAGATTGATTATACTTGGTCGTTAGGGATGTGCGATATGAGGATTTTTGATCGTGGATGATTAAAATGTCTCTATGATCTGTTTTTGAAGAAATGTGTAGTATCATACTACAGCGCTCATGTGTTTACACTTGCCATACCACCTGAAACATCGCGCATGTGTTGTTGTCATTTACTGCCCCCACATGTGCTTTCTCCTGAGAATACTGTGACCTCTGCTGACAAAACGAGTCACAGATGAACAATTTAAAAAAAAAAGACATTCTCCATTGAAGTCAATAGAGTGAAGTCCTCCATCTTTTCTTATTATTAATTACTATATTAATAATCGCAATACAGCTATTTTTTTATTTTATCTTTGATATTATAAATAAGAACAGATGCAAAAAAAACTGAACAAATAGCCTAGAAAGAAACAAATAATGCACTACTTTTATGTCTGAAGCATTCATGTACGAAAAACAAACAATCAAATGTAAAAATAACTTAAGTGTGTTCATTACAAATAAATTGATTATTAAAACTACAAAAGCAGTTCAATAAAGTGCAGCGAGTGACTCCCTCTTTTCTTTTGTTGTTAGATTAATTTATGATACATGATATTAGACGTCCTACTGTAATGCATGGATCTAATGTTACACGTTTTCCCCCAACAGTTCCCGAAGCGTTTAATTAAGACAGAACAGATTGTTTACGTGAACACTTAAATACTGTAATTCTGTATATGTGTGTATTTATCGGGATCACGTGCCGTTATGCACGCACTTTGGATGACAGTCAGCATGAGAAGCAAGCGGAGAAAAGGTATTCCTCTCAAAAAAATGTACAAATAAAGATAATTTCAGATGTGTAAATTACTACCTTTTTTTTGCCTGTAGCTCAAAATATCCCTTGGGAACTTACACTCATTTTGCCAGCACGGGTCACATATGACGTCATTAAACCGCAAAGAAGTACCAAATTGTCACAGTTTTAATGACGTACAGAACACAGTTCCTCAGAAAATCCGATCTGCCTGTTTACATGACAGTCGCATTGGCACATATCTGATTTAGATCCAATTTATTTCCACATATGAATTAGGCCTGAAACCGATCTCAAAATAGCTGAATGCGTGTGCTTTTTTCCTGTTTACACAGTCATAGAACAGATCGGATCTGTGTCACATATGAGCAAAAATCAGAAATGGGTCACATTTAACTGACAGTGTAAAGGAGGCCATAATGTACAAAGCCACATACATTCACATCAGTGTTAGCTCAGCTGTAAAGTTACTCTCAGGGGACACTGCACAATCACAAAACTACATTATTTCCATCTGCTTTAAAGTAATTTAACCGTTTAACCATTTAATTCACATGCTGTTCTGCATGCGCTTTTTCTGAGTACGTACACATGAACTGCGCTCAAACTGAGAGCCTGTCAAAGAGCGCATGATTATTGGACTAAGTTGTCTTTCACATCTGATTTATTTTGTGTCTTCTACTGTCAAAAACACACAAGGTAATTACAAAGGTAATTAAAGTAATCATTTGAGAGAGAAACGCATGCAGCTCTTAAAGGGACAGTAGCTACTAAACATGCTGCCGTCTTTTACTGGGATAGTACACCCAAAAAATTTAATTTCTGTCCTTATTTACTCACTCACATTTTGTCCCAAACCTGTGTTAATTTCTTTCTTGTGCTGAACACAAAAGAAGATATTTTGAAGAATGTGGGTAGCCAAACAACAGCTGGTCCACATTGACTTTTACAGTAGGAAAAACTAGCATGGAAGTCACTGGGGACCAGCAACTGCTTAATAAAACAACAAAACACAGAAAAAAAAAATCACTCACTGCTCTTGACTGATGAACTTATCAGTCAGTTGCTTTTAAAAAAAAAAGTATAACTGATGTATATACTGTTTCATTTTAATACTTATTCAGTTTCTTGAATGTTACTGCTAAGTACTGTACCTGAAAATAAAGCACTGTTTGGTTTATTTGTATATTATGTGTATTTGTAATATATATCTTAGTTCTTATTTTCTTATAGCAAAAATAAAATAATGACAAAGATTTTTTATCTTTGCTCACTTTGGCCTAAACGTCTGCCATTCTTTTTTATTTTATATTTTGTTAAGGTGTAAGAGATGTTATGTTTCCATTTTTAGCAAATTAAGAAAAGTTTGTCTAAAATCAATTTTTGTGATGGTTTGTATATTTTATGCTCTGTATGGAATATCAGTGCCTGTTTAGTCAATGAACTCCATTACTTGTGTTTGTTTTTAGACATGATAACAGATGTTTTATACTTGTGCTTCAACTTTTTGGCCTGTGCTACAAAACCTCTGTAGCCAAAGTGCAATGTGAAAAAAAGTTAATGTACAGCCCTGCTTAATATTTTAATCATTTGTTGATAAACCAGTGTTTGGTGTATTTTTGGCTGCAGTGATGAATTGACGATCTCCTCGGTGGATGCGCCTATATTAATGTGTCATAGCTACAGATCACATCACCAGAGAATAGTTGTTATCCTTCTGAATTGGTTTTCGTTTAAAAGAAGACATTTCACTTTCTATAGATAGGCCTATATTTCTTATGCCTGAGGCAAGTATACATAGTTTTGTTCTATTATTTGTCTCGCTCAGGTTCAAAGACTGTTATGTCACGACCTTCACTTCACTTTTTACTTTCACTTAATGCCTCATCTGTAGTCATTCTTCAATAGAAGTTAACATTAGTTAATTACATTAGTTAAATTAAATTTATGCATTTAGCAGACGCTTTTATCCAAAGCGCCTTACAGTGCATTCAGGCTATCAATTTTTACCTATCATGTGTTCCTGGGGAATCGAACCCCCAACCTTGCGCTTGTTAACACAGTGCCCTACCACTTGAGCTACAGGAGCACCTAACATTAGTTAACATATATAAATAACAAATAATAATGAACAATATTTCCACAGCATTTATTAATCTTAGTTCATGTTAATTTCAGCATTTACTTATGCATTATTAAAATCACAAGTTGTGTTTGTAAACATTAATGCACTGTGAACTAACATGAACAATGAACTATTTTTATTAACATTAACAAAGATAAATGAATTGTGTAATAAATGTATTGTTCATTCTTCATTCATGTTAGTTAATACATTAATGTTAACAAATGACATCTTATTGTAAAGTGTTACCATTAATATTTATTCATCATACTGTTGAACTTGACAGTATTTTCTCTCTTATTTCATAGAAGCTTCAAAGAAGACGGAGAAAGACAGAGTCTTGTGCCCTGCGTTTATCAGTATCCTTTTATTTGATGGGTGAAAAAGAAAAACAAAGTAAAAAATAATTTGACTGATATCTCGATATTGTGAATTCTTATGGCCACAATAACCGTGATATAAAAAATCTAATATCGTGACAGCCCTATACGGCAGCAAAGTGCTTTTCAGCAAAGCAACTTTTCATTTTCCGTCGATCTTAGTACACGATGTAACTACAGAAGAGTCAAGTTTTCAATAGGAAAAATATTGAAACTCTTTTGGTCATTTTTGAGCGAGATGCTAACGGTCTAATCAGATTCAATGATCTATGCTCAGCTACAGCTAAAAGTGGTCCAGCTAAAGACCTAGTGATCGGCTAAATGGATTCGAAAACAGTAAAACTCAACTGTTTAACTCAAGGGGGGTTGGAATATGATCAGTCTATCTTTTTTACCCCATTTTAACATGGATTTCTATGGAGAGAATGGCAGATAGCAATGGCAGTGCATAATATCTGCGTTCTGATTGGTCAGCTCGCCTGTCAATCAAGCTCTTTGCAAATGGTCAATTGGCCGTACCGCAGCAGACTCGTCAGTAAATGAGTACAAGACAGCACCTGTTGCTTACTGAATGTTTGGACTTTTAAATAAGAACATAGTTCGTCTGTTAACATGCACATAGTTTGTTAGTCAGACACAGGCAGTGCACTGCATAAGACAAAAGAGGAATATAACAAAAAGCATCACACACAGCTGCTCATAGATGTTAATTGTCAGATGATGTCGCGATTATAAATCATGATTTAAGGAGTACAGTGAGAGTGACTACTGGTTAATATGTAGTATTAATGAGCCGTGTTTAGTCACTATTTATAAAAACAGAACATATGTAAATGAGAACAGCTTTATTGGGCATTCAGTTATAATTAAGTATCTGACAGTTTAGAGAGTAGAACAGATCTGAAGTGCCAAAACTCGTCTGAACACAAACCCAAAGCGAGATGTCATAAATACAAGTCTCACAAAATGCATAGTTTAAATATTTATCTGGATCTGATGAACTGCTTGAAGCTTAACAACATGAATGTTCTTCAGCATCATGAATGAAAGAAGAATCAAGAACAAACACCAACCTCTCTGTTCTTCTTCAGTGTGTTTGATTCTGCAGAGTTCTAGATCACTCATGTTCTCACTTTCCTCTTTAATAAACTCAGATTTCAGCTCTTTCATGATGCTCTGATGCTCGTCTTCACTTGTGAACTGATGGGAAAATTCCAGCATTTATTGGCGGTGTGATTGATGTGGGAGGAGCTTCACTGATGATGATTCCAGAGTGGGAGGAGCTTCACTGATGATGAATTTCTGTGTGGAAGCAGCAGATCTGCAAAAATCATCAATAAATCTGAGTCTGTGTTTTTTTAAATTCATTTAAATATTTAAGCATTTATGTAAGTGAAGCAGATTCCCTCCAACTTTGAAGAGACCATAGTCTAAGTGTTGTCTCTCTGTAAATCATTATATTAGTAGACATGTGCCGATATTCGGTAATGCACCGATATGCACGATATTGTTATCGTGGGCACTTCTAAATACAGAGAATAATTATATATTACAAATTATTCAGAATTTGGAATGGATTTTAAGAATACTTTTCCCATCAACTGGTCAAAATGCACAACGCCGCTGAATGTTGCTTGAAAGAAGCATACGCTCTGATGTAAACAAGCACGCATGAGGAGCACATGGGGGAACACGTGAGAGACGCGCTGAATGAAAGCACATTTACTCTCTGACAGCAGATGGCGCTAAACTGCAGAAAATGCAGCCCTCACCCTGGAAACCCCATAAATAAAGCAGCTGCTACTTTATAAACATTTAAATAATATAAAATAATATTTAGATTTTTCCATAAAATTTTTCCATTTTAATCTGGACTACAACATGCCCTAGATATTGTTTGAAAGTGTTTTGATTCTTTATTGTTCATTAACCCTTTACATTAGGGCTTCATTAGTTAACAAACTGCCAATGAAAAATTCTTCTGAACATACATTAATCTGAGGTATTCCAATATTTAATAACATTGTTAAAATCTAAAGTTGCAACTTTATTTAATGAGCTAACATGAACTAAGACTTGAATTTTTTAACAAAGATTAGTAACTTCTGTAGCAAATGAAGCTCTTGCTCATTGTGAATGTTAATGCAGTAACTAATGTTAACTAATGAGGTCTTATTGTAAAGTGATACCTATGGGTCTTTAAAGTTCTTTTGCACTTTAATCGGTGTAAAACTTTTAATTTTAAATATATTTTTTGTATTGCTTTATTGTATTTAAATGTTCAGTTATTTTTGTTATAATAAAAAAGTTATTTAACCTGTTATACTGTATTATGATCACTTTTTTTAAACTTAATTTCAATACCGTGATAATACCATATACTGTGACAAAACATTATCAATTAATCGCAACAGGAAAATTTGATACCGGCATATCCCTATATATTGCAGAATGTCATTCCGTCTAACAGTATGTCATTCCGGCTAACAATGACACAGGCAATTCATTTAACCCATATTTGTGTGTTAGTATTGCTTATTTACTTTATTGGAAAACATTTTTAAACATTTTCCAGGTTTTTTTTTTATTTGGTTCTGAATTTTGAGTTAGCACCAGCCAAAAATGAGCCCGTGTCTATATGAAATCCCAAATTGATTATATTAATTGTGATTAAAATGTAGTTTTCCGAGCACTAATTGTTTGTTGAGCTCCAAATATGGAGATCAGTACATTTGTATATGCCAACAATGGTAGAAATGTAATTAATTCAAAATTCACCTTTTTTAAGAAACCAAACCAATGTACAGTCGTGGCCAAAAGTTTTGAGAATTACATAAATATTGGAAATTGGAAAAGTTGCTGCTTAAGTTTTTATAATAGCAATTTGCATATACTCCAGAATGTTATGAAGAGTGATCAGATGAATTGCATAGTCCTTCTTTGCCATGAAAATTAACTTAATCCCAAAAAAAACCTTTCCACTGCATTTCATTGCTGTCATTAAAGGACCTGCTGAGATCATTTCAGTAATCATCTTGTTAACTCAGGTGAGAATGTTGACGAGCACAAGGCTGGAGATCATTATGTCAGGCTGATTGGGTTAGAATGGCAGACTTGACATGTTAAAAGGAGGGTGATGCTTGAAATCATTGTTCTTCCATTGTTAACCATGGTGACCTGCAAAGAAACGCGTGCAGCCATCATTGCGGTGCATAAAAATGGCTTCACAGGCAAGGATATTGTGGCTACTAAGATTGCACCTAAATCAACAATTTATAGGTTCATCAAGAACTTCAAGGAACGAGGTTCAATTCTTGTAAAGAAGGTTTCAAGGCGTTCAAGAAAGTCCAGCAAGCGCCAGGATCGTCTCCTAAAGAGGATTCAGCTGCGGGATCGGAGTGCCACCAGTGCAGAGCTTGCTCAGGAATGGCAGCAGGCAGGTGTGAGCGCATCTGCACGCACAGTGAGAAGACTTTTGGAAGATGGCCTGGTGTCAAGAAGGGCAGCAAAGAAGCCACTTCTCTCCAAAAAAAACATCAGGGACAGATTGATCTTCTGCAGAAAGTATAGTGAATGGACTGCTGAGGACTGGGGCAAAGTCATATTCTCCGATGAAGCCCCTTTCCGATTGTTTGGGGCATCTGGAAAAAGGCTTGTCCGGAGAAGAAAAGGTGAGCGCTACCATCAGTCCTGTGTCATGCCAACAGTAAAGCATCCTGACACCATTCATGTGTGGGGTTGCTTCTCATCCAAGGGAGTGGGCTCACTCACAATTCTGCCCAAAAACACAGCCATGAATAAAGAATGGTACCAAAACACCCTCCAACAGCAACTTCTTCCAACAACCCAACAACAGTTTGGTGAAGAACAATGCATTTTCCAGCACGATGGAGCACCGTGCCATAAGGCAAAAGTGATAACTAAGTGGCTCGGGGACCAGAATGTTGAAATTTTGGGTCCATGGCCTGGAAACTCCCCAGATCTTAATCTCATTGAGAATTTGTGGTCAATCATCAAGAGGCAGGTGGACAAACAAAAACCCACTAATTCTGACAAACTCCAAGAAGTTATTATGAAAGAATGGGTTGCTATCAGTCAGGATTTGGCCCAGAAGTTGATTGAGAGCATGCCCAGTCGAATTGCAGAGGTCCTGAAAAAGAAGGGCCAACACTGCAAATACTGACTCTTTGCATAAATGTCATGTAATTATCGATAAAAGCCTTTGAAACGTATGAAGTGCTTGTAATTATATTTCAGTACATCATAGAAACAACTGAAACAAAGATCTAAAAGCAGATTAGCAGCAAACTTTTTGAAAACTAATATTTATGTAATTCTCAAAACTTTTGGCCACGACTGTACATGGCAACTTGCTGTGTTGCTATCACAATCTGTGGACTGAAGCACCTAGATTTGAATGCCAGCGTGGCGGCTCTCCAGGCCTACAAATACACAAATTCTTACATACATACACTCACACATATGCACATATATACAGATATGCATTCACCAATATTACACATATAAACGTATACTTTATAAAACGATTGTGTTGCCATTTTCATTTGAAAATGTAACGTTCAGTATAAAACATATAACAGTGCATGTGGCATTAACTAGGTCTACTATACAGTCATGCACAGAAATGATTAAAAACAGTGACAGACAGCACCTTTTGAAAGTTAATCACAGCATCCACATAATCCAAGTGTTAAAGGGGGAAAGACTCTTTCTGAATAAACATTTAAATCAGAGGGCTGATAGCTGACATTGATGGTTATGATGAATTAGGCCTCATACCCTCAGCAGAAGGGCTTCAGAGGATCCGAACAGCAGTTGTGTTTCAATAGCTTGATCTCTGATCAGATGCTCCAGCTTTGGGAATCCTCCCAGACTCAGGAAAGTCAGGTGATAAAGGAGAGCTGTTCGCTCCGCAGATGGAAGAAGCTCCTGAATGAAATCTGCTTTCATTATAGCATTGTCTTCGGCAATCTCTGAAATATTTCAAACATTTGTGATGGTTAACACCCATTGGCATTCAATAGCTAATGGATGAAAAAGCATACTGTACAAATAAAAGGCTATTCTGGTTTGAACTTGTTTTAATCAGTACACTCAAACAAACAAAAAAAAAAACTTCTTGGTTGGTTTCAACCCATGGATTGAAACCAAGTCAGCAATTGGTAGGGAAACATTTTTTTTTTATTGTTTTTTTGTAGTGTAAGGATCCAAAATATGCACTACTAGGGACTCCCTGCAGAACTGGGACAAGAATCACAGTCATAACATTTTAAAGGGAACTCACCCTATTTCCAAGGCCCTGGTTACACCTGTTATCAAGATGCATATTGGTTAATCGGATCACAAGTGGACGAAGGAGACACTTACATGTTTACACCTGCTGTCTCTTTTGTCCACTTTCAACCACTTCTGTCCTGATTACTTGGAGGGGAGGATTTATGGGTGAGCAAATGAATGGGCGCATACAATTTACATATAAACGTGACCGGAGACGGCAGAAAAACATACTGACAGCAGCGGTTTTCATTTATGCAGTGTGTGTTAGAAATCCAGAATGGTGAGAGAACATTGTTTTGGAAAGGATAAACGTACCAAGCGCAAACTTATCTCTTAGCTGAAAATGTTGTAATCCTGTCTGGCTTGCGTGCTTTTGTGGCTGTTTGGACACATTCGACCACATGAGCGTCTACACCATGAACACAATCCGGTCGAATACATTTACAGCTACCTCTGGAAGTGGTTGAAAGTGGACAAGCTCAAAACTTTTCACACCCCGTGATTAGCGTCGTCCAACAAAGACAGGAACCCCCTATATGAGGGCTGCCCCCCCATCAGAAAAATGAAAAAAAAAAAAAAAAAACACCTAAAATTATGATTGTGAATCATAAATGAGTATAATAGGTGTAGGTATAATAAGAAGTCAAACGAGCGTGGAAACCAAATGGGGGACAAGGAGCTTCAGTAGAACATCAGTGAACTGCGGTTAGATGAGATGCTGTCAGGCCATATGTCAGTGAACATGAATCTTCCTGTCCTGCCAGCCATTATACTGTACTCGTAGCACGTGCTCTAAGAAGTGCATGCATAAATGTGCCGGTGCGGGCTGTAATTAAAGCGCTATATCATATTCAAACCCAAATTAAACTACGAGTATGCAACATTGTAGTTATGTCTTCAGTTAAGTCATGAAGTTACAAAACATGGTGATTAAAGCTGCCTTAAAACTGTGCACGCAAGTATTAATTTGTCACATTTACAGCAGTGTCAGAGCCGAATCAAGTCCAGCAGCGGCAGTTCTTAAAGTAGCAGCAAAAATAAACTAATATCCAGCTGCTGTGATGTCTGTCAATCAAAGAACAAAATTAAAAAGAGGAAATCAATAACTTATGTAGTTTTAAGCTTTATTTTTATTAAACTTTATTAAATTAGGCTATATTTTCTTACTGAAGGGCACAGGTAGCTATAGGCTATCTGACATTTATTATAATGGGTTTATGTGAATATTGTTATAAGTTCACTTAAATTAGAAGTTATTTTTCTTATAAGCCTTATAAATGTTAAATTGATAGTTCTCAATTATACTGTAATGTTGAGTAGTTATAGTCAATGGTTTAATATTAGGGAAAAAATCCATACATCAGTTGGTATCAGTGATACTTTCCTGATGGCATTAAACAAATATAAAAAAATATACTTTGTTGTTTCTACATTAATTTGAAGATTGAATATGAAATTATTGCAATATAAAAGTATAATTAAAAACGTTAATGTTAGGTGGGATTTTCTGGTCAACTAGTAGTCGTTCACTGTGTACCTGCATGTGTGCATGTTTCATACGGATTACATGATCAGATAATTTGCTTTCCATTTAAATTGGTTCATTTAAAAGTAGACATTTCACTCTCTATAGATATATTTTTTTATGTCTGTAAGCAAAGATATACACAGAGTTTTGCACTCAAGTTCACAGGCAGAGACAGCAGAAAGCACATCCCTTTTGCTTTCATTATTTTTTATTTATTTTTGTATTTTTTATTTTTTGCTGAATATGATGTTAAGTGGCAGATCAGTGGGCTTGCAGCGGTTGAATATCTAAATAAGAGACATCCTCAGTCCCACACCAAACCTAAAATACTATGTGCAGGACGCAAAATAATTTAATATTTATAATATGACCGCGTGGTGAGCCTAAGAACCGAACTAATATTTAACTCTTTCCCCACCAGCACTTTTGAAAAAAGTTGCCAGCGATTTTGATGATTTTCACTAAAATTTGATTGCCCCCAGTATATTAAAGAAGATCAGAGCCTCTACTTTAAAAAAAAAAAAAAAAAAAAATCAGTTTTATTCTAGCTTAAAGCATTCTTTTTTTTTTTTTTATCAACACTTGAATATTAGATAGGTTTCATAAAAATGCATAATTTTGAGCAAAAGGTGAGAAAAAAAAAAATATATATATATATATATATATATATATATATATATATATATATATAATTTTTTTTTTACCAAAAACTACATATGGATAATATTCAGTGAGATTATCAAAGCAGAAATCCAGTAAATTGTTTTCCATCAACACCTCCAAAGCTTGCACAGACATATACCACTTCCTGGATCAACATTTTACTCCGTAAAATTATGCAGTTTTCATTTATATTCTGTCTATTGCTGATGATCAAATTATTTTTCATATACATCTGTTAACGTAAGAGATCACTCGTTTCTCCATCCTGTTCACATGTGTTTTTGTTCGGGAGGTTTTGTACTCCTTCAGAAGATGTGTAATAGCACCCTTCGAGTGTACAACAGTGGCGGGGAAGGGTTTTCTTCAAAAAGATGAGATAACTCGTCAATGGCGTGGAAAGAGTTAAACATGGTCTCCATGCCATGTACACATGCTATGTACATATATTTATCTATCCGTACAAAAAATTGCTCTTGAGAATTTTTTTTTTATTGTCCCCTCTACTGTTAGATTAAATCTACGCCCTTGATATTAAGTAATGATAAGGTAAACATTATGATTTATAGTGTTACCGATGACTTTTATGATTGTGTTTGCTTTGTTTCAGAATGAACATACCTAACTCTCCAGAGGTTTCTGTAATAAAAAGAGAAAACACAGAGTGGCATCAACAGTGAAATGAACAGCTATAGCTACAAATAGAACATATTCATGTGCTAACATAACTACCAAAAAAGAGACCATCAGTGTTTCTAAATGAGCAGCATGCACTGCAGCACTGTCTTCTTATATGTGTTTATCAGCTCAACACAACACAGCTGTAAGGTCTGTGCCAAGGTTTCACACCAAAAGACCACATTTTACGTAAACAAAGAATCTATATTTTCATGTCATTTGATGTGATTGGTGAAATGACCACATCTCAGCAGTAGAGCAGATCATAATAAAGTTTTAAGAGTTTAAAGATATTTTGTTGATTTTGAGGGTGTGTCCTTCCTGGGGTCTTTCATGTAAATACCACATGTATTTATGAGATGTAGTGGAGTAAAAGGAAATATAGGTTTTATCTAAATATTATGTAGTAAAATTTTTCCAAAGTAAACTACAGATATGTATTTTTGATTGAGTAAAAACACTTAAGTACTGTCCACCTCTGCACAGAACTGTTATTTCAGGCTAAATGAATGTGTTTAAATTGGAAGTTGTCTTACCTGTGATTTTAGCCATGTTTTCTTAATGAACGTTCACTGGCAGCATCCAACTGTAAGGACTCTAAAATAATGAGAAAAGATGTGATGTAAAAAGAATCAACAGAAAATAAGCCTAAAAAAGTTTTGTAACCGAAGGTGTGAATTTACAATCACCTCATTTTTATATTATATTTTCAGTAATCAGATAATGTTTTTTAGTACACTGAAAAAAATTGGTTATTGGTTATGTTTACTCAGCATACTCATGTTAAATAAACATGACTTTTACATGAAAAAGTTACATTTTTTGATTTAAGTTCTCCACTTATATTTTTAGTTAATCTGACTTTCATTTATCATTTACACAAAATTGTTATATTATCAGAGCTCAACAGAATGTTTAAAAAAGTTATCACACACAACCAAAGCAAACGCACTACTCTGAAAAGGGGCGCTGTAAGGGAACGCGATCGTTGCTCAGGCTAAAATTTAGACAGGGGGCCCAGAAAATCTAGCGGCACCCCTGCTTCTGAACAACGGTAAAACCAAAACTAAAAAATCAAACTCTTCTAAATCTCAAAGCGCACATTACACACTATCAAGTCTTTCTCTTTACTGAAAGATACATGAAACAACACTTAACTGAGAAATTACTCTCAAAATGCAGTTTTATGCAATGCATGCTGGGAAATTATTCATGTAATCCCAACTTGAATGGATTAAGTTACATACATCAAAAATATGCAAGAAATGCTATTGGGGTATAAATTCCATAAATCAGTGCTCTTTGGATTCAGGATTTTTGTAATTAATCAAAAATTAAGAATGCCAAGGCACTTGAAAATATAATGAAAAATAGAAAGTCTTTATGTCAGGTGACACCCTAATGAAGGCTTGATAGCCACAAAGCGTCGTGTACTTGTGATTGTTTTTAATGTAAAGCCATGTGAGAATAAAGGCTTTTTATTTTCATTATATTTTCGGGTGCCTTAGCGTTATGAGTTTTTTGACAGGTTAAGTTACATGGGTGAACATAAAAAATGATGTTGTGACAAATGTTTTTAAAAATTGGGTTGGAATATTGTGTTTAAATTAAGTAAATTGGAAAGCAATAAAATTCTTTTTTCAGAGTAGGGGAGCGCGGAGCATGACCTAACACTTTGACGTTCTCAGTTTGTGTAAATCCACGTGGGTATAATTATAAGAGTATTATTTTTTATCCACATTAATTTCACACTTGTCTAGTAAAAATATGTCACATTGTTTCACTGTAAACATTTTTCTTTATTTAACTCAAAAAATGGAAGTGAAATGTGACAACATGCCCCGTAGGTGGGGTACATTGTAACGTTGTAACATGACCATATATCACAGTTTAAAAAGTTATCTGATCTAATGAAAAAATATATATACACAAGACAAACTAAAATATTATGTCAATAAAGTAAAATGATTAACCTTTCAAATAAAATAATGCCATTTTTTAAGAACTAAAAATAATCTAATTTTAGAGTCTGACAACGAACACTTTCTAACCGTGCTTGAGACAGCCCTGATCGAAACACACAGCTGTACAGTATAGCCTAGTTCAAAACAATGTGACCAAATATATGAAGAAACACAGACATACACTCCCCTCCCTCCACACACAGCTCTCACACCGGACACACAAAGGAGCCAAAATGCTTTACATTAAACATTGATTGTCTTTATTCACCTGTTTCTCGTGGCTTTTCATTAAAACTCAAAGTAAATAGTGTAAATTATATCACTAATGTCATAGAATAACATAGTTTAATAGTAGCGGGGCACATTGTAACGAAGTTACAACATTCCCCATCTGCACAACTGGAATTTAAAACTGGTTAGTGTCTTCTGCTAGTTAGCAAAAAGCATTAAAGAACTATCTAATCTGGTAAATAACAGATTTGTCTCATTTTAAATTAGCACTAAAATTTGAGTTGAGTACAGAAATGTACTTTTACTATGGCAAGTTAAATATTTAGCAATATCTTCAAAATATTTTTAAGTTTTGGTGCACTTTTTTTCTCTATATAATGTTGATATGGTAACTAGTAAATGCCGTTATGCTAGCATGTGTGGAAATATTGAAACTAGGCATGTTAAAACTAACCCCATGTAATGCTCATGCCGTGATTGATACAGTTTTAACAACAACAAATAAAATACATCAATTTGGACTACAGTGTACTAATAGTGTTGTACTCACCTATGGTGTTTTCAGTGTTCTTTTCCAGCTGTCCTCCAACAAACGACACCAGCCTAATATACAGTAGTGCTGCTATAGGGCAGGGCCTGCTGGGGCTATAGCCCCGCCTTAAGTTTGCATAGCACCAGAAGCCCTCCCAATCATTTTCTAATAATTCTCCTGTTTTTTACTTTCCTCAGTGATATAAAATGTCATTTAAAATCCTAAAAAATAAAGTTTTAATGAATATGACGTGTTTTATAATATTATAAATGCAAACTTATATTTCCTACTGACACATTACAGCAAAAGATGCCTGTGGGACCTCTGCACAGTACTTTATATGTGACCCTGGAGCACAAAAAGCAGTCATAAGTATCACAGGTTTATTTGTATCAATACCCAAAATCAAATTTTCCATCCAAAATCAATTGGATATTAAGTAAAGATCATGTTTCATGAAGACACTTTGTAAATTTCCTACCGTAAATATATCAAAACTTTTAGTAATATGCATTGCTAAGGACTTCATTTGAACAACTTTAATGGTGATTTTCTCAATATTTTGACACTACAGGACTGCTTTCAGTGCACAGACCAGGCACGTGCACAGGTAGGGCTCAGCAGGCAGGAGGGGGTTCTTTTTTCTCTCTCTCTCAATAAATCAATGCTATTAATCACCCTTAACTCTGTCTGTTATACATATATTTAGCCAATGAAACATTAAACAGAGCTTGTGACTAAAATCTTGTTGGATCCGCTCAAACTGTCAGTAAAACCATATAACTCCACGCCCTCTATCTCGACTGAATGAACTGAAGTTCCACAGCAGCAGTGTTGCCAAGTCCACAGGTTGAAGCAACCTCAACAACCTGATATTCATCCCCTGGAATACAAATTTACCAGTCGAGCCTTGCCAAAAAAACGTGTATATTTATCACCTGGAATGAAATTTTTAATGGGGAACCTCCCTTCAAACGTGATTGGGCATGTTATGTTGTGAAAACCTGGCAACCCTTCCCTGCAAAGCAGTTGAACAAAGTCTTGCAACGGTAAAGATCTTGTTGTTTGAATAAATACAGCGTTTTTAATGAGATTATGGCCAAATGTATTTTACAACAGGTAAAATGGAGCGCCCATATAGCTACAACAAACTTTGTAACCTGTTGATGAAGATGTGTTTTAATGACGGTCGAAATGCACATTTGCACACATTTGCTGGTCAATACCCCGAAACTGCATTTGATGATCCGAATTACCTAGGTAAAATATATTTCTAAGAAATTTCTTCTTTGATTTATGATTGCTAATACACTTAATTTGTTAACATTTAAAAATATTGTATGGTCACGTGGTTAATTCATGTTTACGCTGTTAATATGCGCATATTAGCTAGCTAGCTGTTTATATATATATATATATATATATATATATATATATATATATATATATATATAGATAGATAGATAGATAGATATAGTATTAGGAGGGGAGAGCTCTGGCACAATTCAAACTTTTCACTGTAACTTTACTTTTCACAATATTTGAATATTTTTTTTTCACTGCTGGCTTATTTAAGGAAAAATGTAGTGAATAAGAGACCTTCAAGAGATCAACATCCCATGTCCTCCACAGTATCAAGTTTTGTCAGGCATGTAAATACATGTTGGATATGCTATTGTAACGGCATGGCTATAGTTTCTTATAATCTCCTATTTTGACTGGAATTGTGTTTGACATAATTATTTAAATTATATTTCAAAATATGCAAAAATACTTGACTCATTGCTTTTCCTTTCCCTCTTCTCAATGAAACACATAAACATGTTAACCAAATAATACAAATTACCAGAATTTGACAGAATAGCTAAAAAAAAAAAAAAAAAATCTTCAAACATGTTTTTATTGAACTTTATGTATAGAGGGACATCCCAGTGGATCACAGTGAAGTCATAAACATCTTCAAGCACATGGCTCACAGAAGATTTCTGTTGTAATTAGGTTTAAAGAACCCCTAAAAACCCTGTATATTTATATTATCTATATTATTATTATGATTGTTATTAATAGGAAATAAATCTAAAGCTTTTAAGACTATTATTTTGTGTCATTTAATTTGGGGGGTTGCCCTTTCTTCAGTTTCAGTACATGCCCCTCGAAAGTTCTGTGCACGGCCCTGAAACAGACTAGAACATGTTTAAAGAGGCAGCCACCTACAACAACCACACGGAATTGCAGGAGTACACTGAAACTGTGAGTGCTTATATCAAAAAAGTGCATTGATGATGTGACAGTCACCAAGACCATCATCACACGTGCAAACCAGAAGCCAGCATTCAACACAATAATCACACAACAACTCATCAACAAACTAAACCTGCTGGGCCTTAATAACTCCCTCTGTAATTGGATCATGGACTTTCTAACTGGAAAATCTCAGTCAGTCCGTGTCGGCCACAATACCTCGAGCACTACCAGCCCTGTGAAGCACTACAGGCAGTGAGAGCCCTCAATTCCAATCACCTCATCCACAACCCTACCTACTGAAACCAAGATCCTCTCTCCTCCCACCACATCACACCACATGTACCACGTGTGAACCGTTAAAAACCTCAAAAAGATTGTGCAACTCTGAGTGTGCTACAAACAGGTGAGTGGGCTGGACAAAACACCTGTAGAAACACGCTCTTTTTCTCTCTAAATGCACCAGACACTTTTTTTAGAAACACTTCTTGTTACAAGAACTTAAGGACTTGACAAATGTTTAATTGTGAATGCACCACAAATCATATTGCACTATTTGCTTCTTAACTTTAAACACCTCTTTTGCACCGTATCATGCACAGTTATTATGTAAAGTACTTGTATAGTCTGTCTTAGGTTACGTGTGTGTATAGTTAACTATTTATACGGTAACACTCTATTTCGATAGTCCACTTTAGACATTCTACTAACAGTAAGTAACTTTGCAACTACGTCAACTAGCAGTTAGTAGAGTATTAGTAGACTGTTTGCTTAATATCTTCTAACACTTTCTTTGTAAACTTATTGTTAACTTATACTAACCCTAAACCTACCCCTAACTAACACTAAACCTACCCTAACAGTCTATTCTGAGAGTTAGTAGACATGTTGTTGCAAATGAATGAGAATTAGTTGATATGTAGTTGACGTGTAGTTACAAAGTTACTTATAGTTGGCAGAATGTCTAAAGTGGACTATCAAAATAAAGTGTAACCATTTATAGTATATGTATAATTTGATTACCGCTTTCAGTAAGTTAGTTATGTATAGGTTTAAAAATTGTTCTTATGTGTAGTATTGTATGTTTATATTTATCTTTATTTATGTAGCACCATGGTCCTCTGTTCCACTGTATGTCCACACATGTAACAAACTGACAATAAAACTTGACTTTATTCATTTGGTTCTTCTTTTAGTAAGGTCTAAATAATGGAAATGAAATCATACAGTGCCTCACGTTTGACTAAAATAAAGGAAAGAGTTCATCAAAATACGCAACAATTTCTTAATTCGTAGACAGATATTTTCTCCAACGTAATACTCTGTCAAATTAAAGTACAGGTAGCGAATGACAAAGTATGTGCATGACAAAAATCCATGCTGTTTTATTAAAGGAATTTTAAAATATGAATTAAAAATGTATTTGTGACAAATGTTACATAATGTGAGAATATTGACATTTAGCATATACAGTAAACCCCTACTGAAACAGGCTTCAACTTGTAATGCTCCAATGGAAAGTAAACCACCATTTCTTTAAGGTAATATAACACATGGTTCATATTATATTAATAATACTGCACACCTGTTAAATGTTTCAAATCTAAAATATGGTGTAATACTGCAAAGCTCAATGTAAATATAAGCACAGGCTCATAGGCTTGAAAGTGACAGCTTCATAAGTACTAAATTTGCTTCTGGGAATATTAATTATTTTTACTACAGTGTTTTTCTTTCATTTTCCACAGACCGCAGCCATCAAACATAACATATCAGCAAGGTAAAGCTGATGGCTATTTGTGAAAATGTGCTTTGATGCATTCACTTGATAACTTGTGGTTAAAGCACCATAAGTTATAAGCAGCCGCTTATATAGCCAGAGGCACCACCCATTTTGGTGGGCTTTGGCAGGCTTCGGAGCCATAGGTTCGTGCAGCAACACTGCCGAGCCATTGGTTTGTTTCTATCCATTCCACGAACTGATGGCCATGCAGTTTCACTGCGTAATTGAATAAGGTCTCAGTTCAGAAGAAAAATTTTTTTTTTCCCATAGCATCTTTAACCAGATGCAGTACTCGTTCCCGTATCTCAGGGAACCGAGGTTACGTTAGTAACGGAATACGTTTTCTACATTAAATCATTTACATTTCAATCAAAATTAATTTAGCCTAATGGAAACGGAACCAACGTGGATGTAAGCTAATATGATGCTTATCAATGGACTCAACATTCAACTTGAAGGAATGTGTAGGTAATTTAGCACAGAAATCATACAAGCTAAAATTTAGTGCTTGCTATTTTTTTTAAATACATTGTTTGGATTATAGGGCTATTCACGCTGCTGACCCACGACTGCACTGCCAGGTGCAACTCCAACCACATCATCAAGTTTGCTGATGACACAACTGTGGTAGGTCTCTTCAGCAACAATGATGAAACACCCTACAGAGCGGAAGTAGCACAACTGGTTGAATGGTGTAATGCAGAAAACCTGTCCCTCAATGTGAGTAAGACAAAAGAGGTTGTGATGGACTTCAGGAGAAACTCTGTTGACCAATCCCCACTGACCATTGACAGCTTGACTGTGGAGAGAGTCAGCAGCACTAAATTCCTGGGAGTGCACATAACACAAGACCTCACCTGGATCACCAACACTACATCACTCTCCAAGAAGGTGCAACAGCGGCTTCATTTCCTGCGCCAATTTAAAAGAGCAAGTCTCCCTCCACCCATCCTCACCACATTCTCTAAGGGAACCATTGAGAATGTGCTGACCAGCTGCCTACAACAGACAGTGAACACAGCTGCAAAGATCATCGGTTTGTTTGTTTATTTTATTTATAAAGCACAATGGATCCCTCTCCCCTCCATTCTGGACATTTTCCTTGCACAATGCTCCAGTAAAGCCACCAGTATCGTGAAGGACCCCACCCATCCCTCCCACAGTCTCTTCCAGCTCTTGCCATCAGAAAGATGGTACCGGAGCATCAGAGCCCGCTCTCCAAGACTGCTTAACAGCTTTTTCCCCCAGGCTGTGAGAGCCCTCAATTCCAATCACCTCACCCCCTCTGAAACCTCATCCACAACCCTACCTACTGAAACCAAGATCCTCTCTCCCCCAATCCCACCACACCACACCACACCACATGTAAACTGTTGAAAACCTCAAAAACATTGTGTAATTCTGGGGACTTCCCGTTGACATGGCGGCGTGAATGGCTGCATAATCAGTTGCTCCCGACAGTCAGATAGATTTAACCCCTAAAATTCAAAATCTAAACTCGCATTCTGATTTAAAATGAGTGGGGGTGCCAAAACAAAGAGTCAGAAAACGTTTAGTAATCAAACTAAGGGGAATGAACAAAGTATGATCGACGACACAGGTACCTTGTCTGAAAGGGGTGACGATGCGGGTGAAGCTAAGCTTACACTTGAAGGCGAACAGGCTAAGGCCCCCATTGGACTTGAAACTATAAGCAGGCAAATCAATGACTTGAGAACAGAAATGAAGACCGAATTAAGATCATTCACTGAATTCAAAAATAGCATGAAACAGGAATTCGCTCAGTTCTAACAATAAATAGATGAAAAACTGTCAACGAATAATAACGAAATTCAAAAACAACAAGGCAGGCTTACCGAAGCAGAATAACGCATCGAACAGCTGGAGACGTGGTCTATAGAAGTGAACTCTGCACTACTGAAAATGCTACGGAAGAACCGAGAAATGCAAGAGAATCTGACCGACATTTAATCGAGATCACGCAGAAACAACATTTGAATATACGGAGGGCACGGAGGATGGCAGCTCAGTCGCTCAGTTCGTGGACGTGCTCCTCAAGAAGGAACTTGGACTTGACATAGATCTCCAAATCTAACACGCACACAGAGCCTTGCTACCCAAGCCGAATCCAAATTCGCCCTCCAAGATCCATCATCGTTAATTTCCTTCAATTCGCGGTTAAAGAGACTGTTTTGAAATTGGCTTGGCAAAAGCAGATACAGGTGCAGAGCCATCCCATTTCGTTCAACCACAACTACGCAGCAGAAATAATGCAAAAACGTAAAGGATACAATGGCATCAAGAAAGTACTGAAAGAAGAGAAGATACGGTTTCAGACCCCCTTCACGAAAATTCATATCCATTGGAGCGATGAGACACGGACTTACAATACACCCGACGAAGTGGAGAAAGACCTGATGGACCGCGGGATCATCAGGAAATCAATGGCGAATAATGACGGTGGAAGTGCATCCGATCCCAGAATCAATCCTCATGAAGAACGGCTACAAAGCTGCATGACCTGGCAAAGCGCTGGCAACAAAGACGCGGAAAAGAACCTACGAGTTCAACAAAAATTTCAGGAATTCCAACGCATGCCGCCGAAATCGAAGAGGACTGTGAATGTGAAAGACTGAGCACCTGTTGTGCTATAAATTCATAAAACCCAAGATATTCCCTTAAAAACTAATCAGACTTTGAAACAGTATTCCTGACTGTTAGGGAGGAATCCAACATTTTACTTAATTCGTTTCATTTAATTTGTTGGACTTTCAACTAGAGTCGGTGGTGAGTAGCACATTTGAGAGACGCTGCTTCACACATCTAGTGCTGGCCCCTTTCATCAAGGCTAGCCCCGCATACTTCCAACGGGATTAAGTACACCATTTTTTCTCTCTCTTTTTTCTCTCATCCTCACTGTTTTGGAAGTCAGTTTAAAGTACACTATAGTTAAAATCTGTTTCATATTGTGTTCAGAAGTACATGGTCCTCAGAACTTGATGGGGTATTATTCTGTTTATTCTTTCAGTCAATTTAGTATTAAATAAAGATTGTGTCAGAAAATATAAATGGATTATGTACAAGCCTGATTCCAAAAAAGTTGGGACACTGTACAAATTGTGAATAAAAACAGAATGCAATGATGTGGAAGTTTCAAATTTCAATATTTTATTCAGAATACAACATAGATGACATATCAAATGTTTGAACTGAGAAAATATATCATTTTAAGGGAAAAATAAGTTGATTTTAAATTTCATGGCATCAACACATCTCAAAAAAGTTGGGACAAGGCCATGTTTACCACTGTGTGGCATCCCCTCTTCTTTTTATAACAGTCTGCAAACGTCTGGGGACTGAGGAGACAAGTTGCTCAAGTTTAGGAATAGGAATGTTGTCCCATTCTTGTCTAATACAGGCTTCTAGTTGCTCAACTGTCTTAGGTCTTCTTTGTCGCATCTTCCTCTTTATGATGCACCAAATGTTTTCTATGGGTGAAAGATCTGGACTGCAGGCTGGCCATTTCAGTACCCGGATCCTTCTTCTACGCAGCCATGATGTTGTAATTGATGCAGTATGTGGTCTGGCATTGTCATGTTGGAAAATGCAAGGTCTTCCCTGAAAGAGACGACATCTGGATGGGAGCATATGTTGTTCTAGAACTTGGATATACCTTCCAGCATTGATGGTGCCTTTCCAGATGTGTAAGCTGCCCATGCCACACACACTCATGCAACCCCATACCATCAGAGATGCAGGCTTCTGAACTGAGCGCTGATAACAACTTGGGTTGTCCTTGTCCTCTTTAGTCCGGATGACATGGCGTCCCAGTTTTCCAAAAAGAACTTCAAATTTTGATTCGTTTGACCACAGAACAGTTTTTCACTTTGCCACAGTCCATTTTAAATGAGCCTTGGCCCAGAGAAAACGCCTGCGCTTCTGGATCATGTTTAGATAAGGCTCCTTTTTTGACCTATAGAGTTTTAGTCGGCAACGGCGAATGGCACGGTGGATTGTGTTCACCGACAATGTTTTCTGGAAGTATTCCTGAGCCCATGTTGTGATTTCCATTACAGTAGCATTCCTGTATGTGATGCAGTGCCGTCTAAGGGCCCGAAGATCAAGGGCATACAGTATGGTTTTCCGGCCTTGACCCTTATGCACAGAGATTGTTCCAGATTCTCTGAATCTTTGGATGATATTATGCACTGTAGATGATGATAACTTCAAACTCTTTGCAATTTTTCTCTGAGAAACTCCTTTCTGATATTGCTCCACTATTTTTCACCGCAGCATTGGGGGAATTGGTGATCCTCTGCCCATCTTGACTTCTGAGAGACACTGCCACTCTGAGAGGCTCTTTTTATACCCAATCATGTTGCCAATTGACCTAATAAGTTGCAAATTGGTCCTCCAGCTGTTCCTTATATGTACATTTAACTTTTCTGACCTCTTATTGCTACCTGTCCCAACTTTTTTGGAATGTGTAGCTCTCATGAAATCCAAAATGAGCCAATATTTGGCATGACATTTCAAAATGTCTCTCTTTCAACATTTGATATGTTATCTATATTCTATTGTGAATAAAATATAAGTTTATGAGATTTGTAAATTATTCCATTCCTTTTTTACTCACAATTTCAATTTCGTTCACAAGTGCAGTATGGAGTACCTCAAGGCTCAGTACTAGGGCCGTTACTCTTCACGCTTTACATGTTACCCTTGGGAAATATCATCAGGAAACACGGTGTTAGCTTTCACTGTTATGCTGATGATACTCAGCTCTATATTTCTTCGCGGCCCGGCGAAACATACCAATTTGAAAAACTAACGGAATGCATAGTCGATATAAAAAACTGGATGACAAGTAATTTCTTACTGCTAAATTCTGAAAAAACAGAGGTGTTAATTATAGGACCTAAAAGTTCTGCATGTAATGACCTAGAACGCTGTCTAAGATTTGATGGCTGCTCTGTCAATTCTTCGTCATCAGTTAGGAACCTAGGTGTGCTATTTGATAGTAACCTTTCCTTAGAAAGCCACGTTTCTAGCATTTGTAAAACTGCATTTTTCCATCTCAAAAATATATCTAAATTACGGCCTATGCTCTCAATGTCAAATGCAGAAATGTTAATCCATGCGTTTATGACCTCAAGGTTAGACTATTGTAATGCTCTATTGGGTGGTTGTTCTGCACGCTTAGTAAACAAACTCCAGTTAGTCCAAAATGCAGCAGCTAGAGTTCTTACTAGAACCAGGAAGTATGATCATATTAGCCCGGTCCTGTCAACACTGCACTGGCTCCCTATCAAACATCGTATAGATTTTAAAATCTTGCTTATTACTTATAAAGCCCTGAATGGTTTAGCACCTCAGTATTTGAACGAGCTCTTGTTACATTATAGTCCTCCACGTCTGCTGCGTTCTCAAAACTCTGGCAATTTGATAATACCTAGAATATCAAAGTCAACTGCGGGCGGCAGATCCTTCTCCTATTTAGCGCCCAAACTCTGGAATAACCTACCTAACATTGTTCGGGAGGCAGACACACTCTTGCAGTTTAAATCTAGATTAAAGACCCATCTCTTTAACCTGGCTTACACATAACATACTAATACACTTCTAATATCCAAATCCGTTAAAGGATTTTTAGGCTGCATTAATTAGGTAAACCGGAACCGGGAACACTTCCCATAACACCCGATGTACTTGCTACATCATTAGAAGAATGGCATCTACACTCATATTAGTCTGTTTCTCTCTTATTCCGAGGTCACCGTAGCCACCAGATCCAGTCTGTTTCCAAGTCAGAGGGTCACTGCAGTCACCCGGATCCAGTATGTATCCAGCCCAGATGGTGGATCAGCACCTAGAAAGGACCTCTACAGCCCTGAAAGACAGCGGAGACCAGGACAACTAGAGCCCCAGAGACAGATCCCCTGTAAAGACCTTGTCTCAGACGACCACCGGGACAAGACCATAGGAAACAGATGATTCTTCTGCACAATCTGACTTTGCTGCAGCCTGGAATTGAACTGCTGGTTTCATCTGGTCAGAGGAGAACTGGCCCCCCGACTGAGCCTGGTTTCTCCCAAGGTTTTTTCTCCATTCTGTCACCGATGGAGTTTTGGTTCCTTGCCGCTGTCGCCTCTGGCTTGCTTAGTTGGGGACACTTCATTTACAGCGATATCGTTGACTTGATTGCAAATTATTGCACAGATACTATTTAAACTGAACTGAGCTGCATGATGACATCACTGAATTCAATGATGAACTGCCTTTAACTGTCATTTTGCATTATTGACACACTGTTTTCCTAAATTAATGTTGTTCAGTTGCTTTGACGCAATCTTTTTTGTTTAAAGCGCTATATAAATAAAGGTGACTTGACTTGACTTGACAATTTGTACAGTGTCCCAACTTTTTTGGAATCGGGTTTGTAATCCAGCTAAAAGGGGGAAAGTCTTAGCTAAAATTAAAAAAATGGGGGCCTTTTTAGGGCCCCTTGGACCATGGAAAAAAAGAAAAAGAAAAAGCACAGGTGATATTTTTGCAGGAGACACACCTTTCACAACAAGAACATGAAGTCCGTAGCGCCATTCATCAGATCATTCGACTGAAGCGACGATCATTTGCCGCTTGTAGTGCGGCAAATGATATAACGCTCGTTTCCTTATCTCGTTCCCTTTCGAACGTTCACTCTCATTATGTATGGGAACGAATCCAATCACGCCGCACTACGAGCAACAATTACATGCTGCTCTGCGAGCCCAGTGTTAGAGCACTAATAAGGGCCCTAAGGGACTCGCCCCAATCTTAGATGAGAGCATGAGAAATCACTACCCACATGGGAGGTTTAAACAGATAGAATCTGCGCCTGCAGGACGGGGATGTCTACATTATAGAATCTGGCAAAAGTGGACGGCGACGACCAGCCGGCAGCCGCACAGATCTCACTGATAGACATGCCGCTGGACAACGCCCATGAGGAGGCCATTCCCCTTGTGGAGTGGGCTTTAACACCAATAGGGCATTCCAGTCCTTCTGTTGCGTAATCCAGAGCTATTGCATCAACAATCCAGCGAGACAGTCTTTGCTTGGTAACCGGCAGACCCTTCTGGTGGCCTCCAAAGCAAACAAACAGTTGTTCAGAATGCCTAAACAGCTTAGAACATTCCACATAGACTCTCAGAGCCCTAACAGGGCAGAGAGCGTTCGGTCCCTGCTCGCCGCCTGCAGCGGGGAGCACCAATAGGGATATTACTTGCGCTTTAAAGGGAGTAGAGAGCACTTAGGAACATAGCCGTGTCTCGGTTTCAAAATGACCTTGCAATCATTGAACCCAAACTCAAGACACGAGGCACTGACCGACAGCACTTGGAAGTCACCCACACGCTTAACCGACGCCAAAGCAAGGAAAAGGGCCATTTTAAGCGATAAGGGCCGCAAGTCAGCCGAACTGAGCGGCTCAAATGGGGGCCTTTTTAGGGCCCCTTGGACCATGGATAAGTCCGAACACGGCAAAGTCCGAGGGCGAGGATTCAGTCTCCTCGCGCCCTTGAGAAATTTAATGACCAAGTCGTTTCTGCCTATTGAATGGCTGGCGTCGAGAGAATGATTCGCCGCGATAGCTGCCAAATACACTTAGAGTGTGGATGGGGCGCACCCCTTATCCAGCAGCTCTTACAGAAAAGTAAGCACGCAGGACACGTCACTTGAAAACTGGGGTCCACTTGCCGTGCAGAGCACCAATTGAGAAATACTGACCATTTCTGGCCATAGAGCCATCTCGTGGACGGCGCCCTTGCCTCAAGAATGGTGTTGCTTACTCTCGCTGGGAGCCTATCAGACTCCCGTCAAGGCACCAGACATGAAGGCTCCACAACTCTGGGTGGGGATGCCAAATCATGCCTTTCGCCTGCGAGAGAAGGTCCCTCCACAATGGGATGGGCCACGGGGCCATCGTCACCAGCTGCATCAGTTCTGAAAACCAAACCTGGTTCTTTCAGAGCGGAGCTACTAGGAGGAGGGAGCATTTAGTTTCCTTGACTCGCCTGATGATCTGGGGAATCAGGGCGATAGGAGGAAATGCATACAGGCGATCCCTGGGCCAGTCGTGGGCCAGGGTGTCTCACCGTATCGAGAAAAATGTTGGGCAATGAGAGTTGTCTTCCGAGGCGAAGAGGTCGACCTCTGCCTTCCCAAAGACCGCCCAAATTCGCTGTACCGTCTGAGGATGCAGTGCCCAATCGCCCGGGGCTACCCTGCCTCTGGACAGCATGTCCGCTCTCAGGTTCATCTTGCCCGGCACATGAACCGCCCTTAGTGAGAGGAGTTCTTTCTGTGCCCAGAGAAGGAGGCGACAAACCAATCTGTATAAAGCGTGAGACCTGAGACCGCCTTGGTGATTGATATAAGACACCACTGTCGTGCTGTCTGAATGGCCCAGGACGTGGTGGCCTTTGATGGCCGGAAGGAAGTAATACAGGGCTAAGGAGACTGCCAACATTTCCAGGCAGTTGATATGTAGGCATCGCTGCTGAGCTGTCCAGGAGCCGAATGCCGGATTGCCCTCCAACAGTGCGCCCCACCTGGAGTTGGACGTGTCTGTCGTGATCACTTTCCTTCTGGAGGCCACACCCATCCTCACTCCAGTCTGAAACAGGCAAATGGTCCTCCAGGGGGCCACAGCTTCGATACAGCGGCGGTCCACCCTGACCGGAAATCTCTTCAACCACCAAGCGTGGGGCGGGACTCAGGCTTTTAGCCAAAATTGGAGGCACCGCATGTGGAGCAGGCCCAGCGGAGTTAGAGGTGGCAGCAGCCATGAGGCCGAGCAGCCTCTGAAAAACCCTCAAGGGGCGTGTCGTCCCCGGTTTGAGGGAAGCCGGCAATCGCTGAATTGTCAGGGACCGATCCGGCGAGATCCACGCCCGCATTAGGGCGAAGTCTAGAACCGTTCCCAGAAAGACAGTTCGTCGTCTGGGCAACAACTGGCTCTTGTGTGGGTTGATGACCAACCCGAGGCGCTTTAAGTGACTGAGCAGCAGCAGCTCTTTGTGAGCATTCAGTTCCCATTCTGATCTGGTTAAAACCAGCCAATCGTTGAGGTGGTTCAATACGCGGATTCCCATCTGCCTGAGAGGGTACAGAGCTGCGTCAATGCACTTCGTAAAAGTGCGTGGGGCCCGGGACAGTCCAACGGAAGGACTGCATACCGTCTCTCTTTGGGACGAGGAAATAGCGGCTGAAAAAGCCTGACTCGCTGTTCACTGGGGGCACTATTTCCACAGCGCCTTTTGCAAGCAGTGCTTGCACCTCCACGAACAATAGCTTCGTTGTCTGGGACAGAAGTTTGAATAACGCCTCTGAAGTGGGGCGGTCTGCGAGCGAACTGCAGCGAGATTCCCGGAATGGCTGCCCAAGCCGTGTAATGGGAGGCGAGAGGTTTTATTTTCTTGAACGAGAGCTCGACTTAAGAAAGCGGGGAGTCTACATTCGTATAAGTGATTGAGAGAGGATGAGGAATTTTGCTCTTTAAAGTATGTGAGTCCGCTATCACAGCGGTAAAATATGAAAATGAAACTCCGTCTCTCTCAGAGATGTTCGAAGAGGTGAGGAGTGAAGGCGAGCTGTTTTGGGGGGGAGTTCCGGCCGAGGCAAGAACAGGGCCCCTCCTTTTCCTTTCTAGCACCTCAAGATGGCTTTGGCGGCTCAGGGTCCAGCACAACTCGTGGGCGGGGACCTTGACACTTCAGGAAGGGGAAGCGTTTCGCCGGCCTGGATTGCTGTTTCAGCCCAGACTCCGTCTTCCGCTGAGGCTGATGCTGCGCTGGCTTTGCAGGCTGAGCAGCGGGGCTCTTCTGGCGACCCGCAGCCATGGTGCCAGGGCGTTTAGGGAGGAAGTGACGCAGCGTCTTCTGAGCCTCCGAAAACCGTTCAGTGAACCCGTGAAAAGCGGAGCCGAATAGCCCTTTCGACGAGACTGGCGAAGGCCATTTTCTCAGCGTCACTGATCTCTGTCAGCGTTAGCCAGAGGTGGCGCTCAGCACCAGCAGGCTGGCCATGGTCTTTCCGATCGCTTGCGCTGTGGCCTTTGTAGCGCACAGAGCGAGATCTGTTGCTGTGCGCAGCTCCATACCCTCCTGAGACCCGAGAGTTTGCCTGGTGTGCATTTTATAATTGTTCTTGCTATTTGGGATATGTAGGACCTAATAAGTATAATACCTAAAATTTGTTTTTGTACAGGAAGTAGTTTTTGCAGAAAAAGATGTCCTCATGTGAGGACAGTGGGTCTATCATAACTTTATGAAATATTATTTGCTGTTGGGGCCAGAAGGTCCTAATTAGTCAAAATTCAAAATTTCAGCTTAGTACAATAAGTAGTTCTCTCAAAAATGAATGTCCTCATACGAGTACAGTGGGTCTATCTTACTGTATGACACACATAGACTCCATTGGTACAAAAAGTTAATTTGACACATTTTCACAGTTTATTTGAAAATGTAAACATCAGAGTGTAAAGACTACATAAAATGTGAAATTTGCATTGCATTGCATGTCATGCATCGCACACGGGATTTCCCAGTGCAGCCTTGTGCTCTGCAACGCATGGGGTTTTTCAAGGCCACCATCTCCGGGAGATGAGCAGCACTGGAACGGACTGAGATATGGGGGATTGGAGTGACCCGAGATTTTTTGCCTGGTGGTGGAAGGTGTCCGTTCTCATTCTCTTCTTCTGTGACATGAGCACCTTCATGAAGAACATCACACTTGCTGAGGAATACCTGAGCCACTACCATGCGAAACTCAAGAAACTTCATGATAGATTTCCTTGGGGTGCCATTTTCCTGGTTATCTCTGCGATACAGCAGCCAGCTGTTGGCAAGGGCAAGATCCATGAAATGCATCAGCATGCGAATTGTCCACTTCTTCGTCTGCACAGACATTCGGTAGTAGCTCATCATTCTATCTGACATGTCTACACCTCCCATCTTTGAGTTGTACTCGCGCACGATGCTTGGTCTTGTCACGGTCACATACTTTTTTCCCTTCTTGGACCACCGCTGGCAAGTATCTTCTGGCTGCTCTGAGTGAACAGTGGAGAGCATCACAACTGGCTTGTTGTCGTACCACTTGACCATGCATAGTTTCCCATCTGCCCTGGTTACTGTGGAGACGGCACCTCTCCCTTGGTGTTTCAGGGTTTTGTCATCGGGTAACTTGTTCATTGCTTGTTTGACTCGGCCCTTCATCACTGTACCAGTAAGATAAATATCATCCTTCAGCATGTGGTCAACTGCTTGTATGGTGGTAAAGAAGTGATCACAATACACTTGTGTGCCAGCAGTGAGGGTTTCGGAAAGACGTTTGATGACTAGTGTTCCTAGACCCAATCCATCTGAGTCCTGAACCTTCGAAGCCAGGGTTTTTGAACCTTGATAGACTTCAAAGTCTAGCACGAGTCCATCCACAGATGCCAGCACAAAGTTCTTCATTCCCACTGGATTTGGCTTTAGTGGCACGTATTGTTGGAATGGACAGGCCCCTGTAAACGGGATCATCTGCTCGTCTATTGAGACGCATTCTGGACGAACCTGAAGGCGGCAGCCGGTAAGTATACGGTCCATAAAAGGCCTCACCTTCCAGAATTTGTCGGTTTCCCTCATATCTTCTGATACATCATAGTCAATAACTACTTTAAGTTTGAAGAAGCGATCACGTGACATTGTGTTACTAATGGCAGGGATTTGTAGGGCATTGGACCAAAACATCCTTATCTGTGGATAAGGCACGCAAGACATCAAGATTGCTGCTCCAAAAAAGTGATAAATCTCATCTACCGAAGTTGAGAGAGATCTCCCACTGTTACCTAGTGACATGGCATTTGTGCAGTCAGCAATGAGTTTCATCAGGTCTGAGTCAATGTACTGCTCCACATAATCCAGTGGCTGCCAACCTGTTCGCTCATCTTTCAGTCCATCATCTCCATCCTGAAACTGGACCAAATTTGGTCTAAATGGAGCAGACCTCCAGCGTTCTCCACGTCCAGCATTCCTTGGTTCTGGTCTGGGCTCTCCATGTCTCTGATCTTCCTCATCCAGCTCATCATTCTCAATATGCTGTTGTTTACGTCCACGTCTGTGCACTTGTGGATGATTTGGCTGACTTTCATTCTCAGAGTCAGTATCTTCAGCTGCATCAGGTGGTGTGTACTCTTCACCGGAATCATCTCCTGATGAATCGGGTGGCGAAAAATCAGGATGCTCATCCATGAGGTCAACATCTTGTAAAATGACTTCGTCCACAGCAGGATCATTATCTTCCCCATCTGAGAGGTCCTCCACCTCAGAGTTGTTTGCAATTGCCATGAGCAATTGTTCTGCTCTTGACAATGAAAGTTTCCCTGTAATAACGTAAAAAAAAATTGAGATCCAGCTGGGGTTTGAGTAGGCCTATCTGCCGATATCCGATATTTACTAGAATGATTTACCAGGATTCTAGCATGATTCACCTTGATAAACCATATTGTAGTATTATTTACTATGATTTACCATGATTTACTCTGCTCACACACACACACACACACACACACACACACACACACACAGACAGACAAATGTTGTTGTTTTTTCAATGCTAATGCGATCCATCTAAATATTCCCATGTTTAGCTAACCACATGGTAGAAAAAATAACGTTATATAGTCCCAATGTTCTCAAACGAGTGCTTCACATTTACTGATGTCCTAGAGTGTTACTATTACTAAAATGTCAAATTTGAATCCCCATATGATGATAGAGACAGTATTGTACATAAATACATTTGTTTCATTCATATAATTTGAATAGATTTTTTACCTGGGTCATTTTTCAGGAACTGGGGTTGAAGTTTTTTGCTGATATTCCAGCCATTTTGATCTCACTGACAGTGGTGTAATGTTGTGATA